>JAJIRX010000166.1:0-86978 GCA_023853785.1 Psilocybe azurescens | reverse complement strand
CCTATTATCATCCTGAGCAATAAAGGGAGAGAAATGGCTTTGCAATGTCATGACGGAAAGACGTAATCGTATAGGCATAATGTTTTGCCTAATAACAGGGGCAGTGGGCGACAGTATGATACTCCATCATCGTACTCACTTAGAGACAGGTGAATAGGCTTCTTATGTGGCATGGCAGATTACTATTGGAGGGATGTTAGTGTTAAGAGTTGTTGGAGCTTTGAGTTTCGATCTCTTTAAAAGGGTGGTAGTGAGCCGGTATTCAAGTGAAATAAATTTATTGCAAGCCACTCAACAATAAAGTTGCCATAGTAGAGCCTACGGCAGAGGCCCCTGTTCGAATAAGAATTAGAGAATACTACCGGTGAATAGAGTTGATTAGCTATTGTAAATGTGCAATTGAATCCAGTTCATATCTCGGTGACAAAGTTTACTCCAATAGTTTCAATGTGTCTAAGCATCTAAGCCATATCGGACTTAACAATTAGCAAAACTCCAAACATTGAGGCACAGAGTAGATATACTACTGGAACTTAGCTATTGTAGATGTGCTGCGAGGTTCATGTATTGGACTGTTTACGAGCTGCTCAACAATACAGTTGCCATAGTACTTGAGCTAGTAGGGTCAGATAATTCAGTGAATGGAGCAAAGTGGAGTTCAGTAATCGTACCTGTGCATTTTGAAGTGGACTAAATCACTGATAAGTAAATATCTGGATGGGCATCGCATTCACTCCCGGCCACAATAGCCAGACAACTTTCAATAAATTCATTGACCTAGAGTCGCCAACCCCACCAGCGACTCCAACATGTTCAGCCTATTCAACTTCAATACGCAACCTCAACCTCAACCCAATGCAGACGTTCCAATGGACGATTTTGACGCAGTGCATTTTATTTATTAACTGTAAAGTTGTTATTTTGAGTTAATTGATCTGCAGAATCGGCCTGGTGCTGTGCCACAACACTCCAAACTTATACCCGTGACCAGCCATCCTTTAGAGCCAGCTCAAGGAACCATTCTCCCTGCTGAATCCAGTAACAATGGAACCCTCCAGTACCAGAACAAGCCAGGCTATCCCAGGCATATTTCCACCTGGACAACCTGTGGAAACTGCCATGGCTGTCGATACAGCCACCAACCCAAACCAGTCTATGCCAGATCAAGAGCTGCCCATCACCCCACGGAGTGAAAGCAACAACACATCTAATATCATCCAAATGATATGAACCTTGGCGAAACGTGAGGTCAAGTAGATCCTCTACTAGGCAACAAAGCCATTTTGCAAACCTCCAATATACACCTGCTGCTTCCTCAACAGCAATTTGTCAATGACCCTCACAGAAACATCAAGCCTACAAGTGAACACATACCTCAGTCATCAACTCAGTCGCTGGTGCTGAAGCCGTTCACGTTGAAGCCGTGTGCATTCACATTAAAACCAACACCAACTAAGCATCAGATGTCGGTCGGAGGAAGGCGGAAAGGGCCTGGGCAAGAAGATTCAGCGGACACGTTGGTCAAGCAGCGCAACGACAAACCTAGAGTTTATTTACAAAACATGGAAAAGACACAGAATGTGTAAGTTAACTGTTTCTGCTGTTAGATTAACAAGGCTCACCTCATAATAGATCAAAACACGGGTCATTGAGCAAAGTGATTTTACCACAAGACAGATGCTGGACATGAAGGACAAGGAAATTCACTGGATGAAGGAGAAAGTGAGTAATTGAACTGCTGCTACCGATGAGTATATCAGACTTACCATATAACAGATGGACAAACATCAGAACAGCTTCAACGAAGTCTTGGAGGCGGTTATTGGCCTTGGAGCAGTCAAACAAAGAGCATGCTGCTAAGTTGGAAGCAACAGAAGCGCAGCTTGAAAAAACGCAAAGAACACAGGAAGATAGAAGAGAAGCGATTTCACGAACGTCAGGTAAACCAGGAGAGTGCTGACAGGTTGAAAGCGACAGAAGCACGGTTCGAGAGGGAACTTCTGGAACAGCAGGAGTTCAAGGAGAAGCAAAATCACGAATATAATGAGAAGCTGTGTGTATTTGAAAGGGAATGGAGACAGCTTGAAGAACATGCATGCACTGCTGTAAATGCACCATTGGGTATTTAAGACTTCATATTCCAAAATATTTAAAACACAAACTTACGTTGACCAATCTAGGGTTACCATTCCCCACTCCTACTATGGAGGGTGTCGTCCTGTCAACCAGCGAGCAACTTTCTCAGGTATCCAGCCATAGTCATCAGGAAGGAGGTGATGTAGATATGGACGATCATCCATGAGGTCAGCCTCCTGCTCCAATAGAGCGCACGACCACAGTACCACAAGTCATATCCGCCACAGCAGCACTGCAAGTCACACTTACTCCCACTCCAATGTTTGACATGCATAATACTGCCTCCAGTAGCAGACAGTCTCATCTAGCGTCCAGAGAGGGTCGGCAAGGAGACGATGACGCAATGATGGGTGAAAATCTGCAAAGCCCTTCCAAAGACAAGGGCAAGGCTTGTGCTCCTGTTGCTGATGAAAGCTTGGGGGAAGAGTTCGACCATGTTGTATCCAACAACAACAACAATGAGGTAAGTCATCCTGTTCCCAATTTTATAGTCATGCTGACGCATTGAAAGGACGATGAAGTGTTTTCTCACCATGTCCCACCTCCATATAAATTCAAATGTCCACAGGGTGGGGCAGGCCTCTGGCTGAAAGCTGTCTATGGTGACAATGAGCCTGCAGCACCGTCTATCTCCAACAGTCCAGAACAACAAATTACTCGCAGAAATATTGACGCTATGCCAAGTCGAGGAAATCACAAAAACAGTTCTTTCGGTCTTGGTGACCACGGGTGCGTTGCCAAGTGCACCAAGGATACCAGCCAGAAGACAGAAACATGCTTCAGCACTGGTGAAACAACCGGCTATGAAAGCCTCTAACACTCCATCTAAGATAATCGGGGGTAAGTTCATGGCACATTCAAATCTTAATATGGGCTAACCCACCATGTGTATCTACCTAGAAAGCAGTTCAGCTCCACATGAATTCACTTATTGGAATCAAGAAGGATGACCAGATCCTAGACGTCAAACCGCCTTTTCTGAATGTCGTTGAAAAATTTGCAATTGATGAAAATCCAGTCAGCTGTCCAAGCCTAGCTCCGCTGAATTTCTGCTTTGAAGTTAAACACAATCATCCATGGAACGAGGAGTTGATCAACCAGTTCATGCAGTCCTTCTTGTTGAAACATAGCTTTCAGTCTGAGGACCAGCCAGTCACTTATGCTGCCGTTAAACAATGTTTCCCACGATCTTTAAGGCGCTTGTAAAGGACATGAAGCTGAAAGAGGGAGAAGACAAAGTGCAGACTCGCCGAACGGGTGGAAAAAAATCAAAAAAAGCAAGAAGGTGAGGTTGTGCTGGGACACACAATGCCATGGGGTGGGTTTGTTTCTCAATTTTCTACGTTTTGGGAGATTTATGCAATTCTAGTTGTCAAGTAACCGACTCAAAACCGCCAACGACAATCTAAAGGGAGGAGCGGATCCTGCTTGGGAGTTTCTGTACCAAGTAGCACACATGCTGACTGCGGAGGGCATGTCTTCTGACGAGAGTGGACCTGAAGAACGCAAATTCACAATCAGGATCCGACAGTGGTGCAGCGCTGCATTGATTCCATACCTGACAATCATCGACTGTGATATGAACAAGAGGACTGGGCTGGGCAACCCTGTGCCAGGGAACCCGGCTACGCAGCGTGTAAGGATGGGGGATTATTAGCCGCTCGAGGGCGATTCCAGGATTGCCGGAGAACTTCTACGACATGACTTGGTACGCTGGCCTGAGCGAGAGCACTAAAATTGACCTCCAACCAAAACCTGCTATAGCTCTACCAGCAATCATGACGGACAATTAGATAGCGACAATAAGCAAAGAAATTTGTATATACCTAGAGAATATTTGAATCATTGATCGACTATAATAGCGAAAACAAAAAGTAAACGCCATAGACAGCATGGACAACCTCAGCATGGTGTGGTCTGGACACCCAGAACACAATAAGCACAAGTGGTGGATGGTCGAGCAGGTTGTGCTTTGGACACCCACAGCACAACCACAGTATGGATAACCTTAGCGCAGTGTGGTCTGGACACCCAGGACACACCGTGGCAAGAAGATGGGTTGTTGATCAAACATTGATCGCACTGAAGACCATATGTTTGGTTCTCCCTTTAAACCAAACATGCTCATCATGTTCTGTGGTATTTGTGCTTGTGACAACGCTTTGATCAAGTGATCGTGTGATGTGTTCTCGATTCCGTGAGCGTGCTTGTGCTTGTGTGGTAAAAGCTTTGATCAAGCTCAAACAAACACGCTTAAACGAACTCGTTCCTCTCAACTCCCACCTTCATTGTCAAATCGTCGAAGTGTGTTGTGGGTGTCCAAAACATGCTATTCCTCTTCCTCTCAACTCCCACCTTCATCGTCAAATTGTCAAAGTGTGTTGTGGGTGCCCAAAACACGCTATTCCTCCCTGTTTGAACCTTGAATTTTGGCTGTTATTTGGGTGTCCAAATCATGGTTTAGCTTGCCCGTGTTTCTTCTATCCCTCAGCTTGCGATACAGCCAGCTCTCGATTGATCAGGCTCCGAAATGGCATAACTTCAACTTCGTGAGTGTTTTTTTGAGACCTTCCATCATATGTCGAGTTCTTAGGCTGATCTTAAGTTTTAAAGACCAATGTCTCAACAATCCTCACGTTTGGACCACTCTGAGGGCAGGGCCTTCATCAGCGACGGAGATATTTATTATTCACCTAACTGCTCACGCCATATTTCTGTCCCAGATCAGAAGAGATCATATCCATTCAGCATTGGAGCTGCATCTCTCAACCGCCATCACAATCCTGAATGGTGGACTGATGCCTATGGATTTTTGAGCTTCATCCCCAATATTCCGACATTTGAAGGATATGCGTTTGGCCATCTTCGCAACTACCTTAATGACATTCATGAAGTTGACGCATCTTGGGGTCAGGGTACCAGCTCTCACAATCAAAATCCTTGGCGTGGCACTATCTGGAAGACGTTTTAATTGTTATCATATATCTCCTAAAAGAAAATTTCTGTCATTTGCTAAAATCATATTTCCTCCCCCTTGCCCTCTCTCCTCGGCTTCGATCAAGTGTTTTATACCGCTCGTGGCACACACTATCGAATTGGACACACATGTGATTGGTTCATCATTTGGATCGGCTTGTTGTCATTCTATATTGCCTGCATTGAAAGAGTACCCAACCCCTGAAGGTCCTGGAGTGGTTCAACTTCCTTGCCTCAGAAAAAGTAGATCAGTTGTGGCTCAGCGGGCTTTATAATGTCATAATGGGCGTGTTCTGGAAGCCGACCCGTCGTGCCAGAGCATTCATTGATCTCAACAGCAAAGGTGGCCAAGGTGCTGACCTTGCGAAATGGCTTTGTGTTTGGGATGTACCTGTGTGGTATCATTGGTCGAAAGTCGAGCGAGATCAGACATATCGCCCCGCTTTCAGCTATCTTCAACCCCTTTGGAACACCTTCAGAATGCGACGACCATGATTTATAGGTCTCCGTCTCCACCTTCTCTGCCATCTCCACTCCCTGTTGCCTTGGAGGAGCAACTGCCGTCCCCACCCAGTCTTTCTCGCTCCAAATCTGCTATTCTTGAAGACTTGGAATTTAATAAGGCCTGAGATGCGATATCTTGCCTCCAAGCTGTGGGAATCTTTCTTCGCTGCCCGAAAGATCATCAATGATCAAAGACTTGCAAATGAGACGCCCGAAGGAGAGGGAAGTGCGTCTGAATCGAGAAAGGAACCCTCCTACTGTTTCAGCAGAAGTTTTTGTTTGGGATTGGAGCAATGAAGATGACATGTGCCTTGTCTGCACTAGGGTCTTAAAAGCGAACGTGCCGATAGAATTGATGATCGTCCAGGGTCTCAAGCTTGCTACGACTCTGTCCAAAATGAATGGGATCTTTGTGAATACTTTCGCGACTCCCAAAGAACTTGCTTATGAGGAGGATGACTTGGGCTTTTACGACGAGGGACGTTCCAGCTGCCCCCCCATTCTTACTGACGAGGACAAGTCTCTGGATTCTCAGCAGAAAAGAGTCGAGGGAATTTACTGCTCAACGTGTCCATGCGTATGCAGGTGTTGTCCCCTTACCAGCACCCCTGTTGAACGAGAGCAAAACGGACTTGATCTTATTCCCTCCCAAGCAGTGGACATCGTGGCGTACCTTTTGGCTCACTATGGCTATTGACCCCTTATTGCTGTTCCTCCAAATCCCTCTACCCCGACAAGGCAAGGTGGAATGATTTCGTCAAGACTGTGGGGCTTCGTGCCAGGGATTTTAACCCTCCACCAGTCGACTTTGGCCTATCTTGTTTTGAGTTTCTTCAGGGCCTCCAAATGACCAATGGCCCACTGCCTGCCATCTACGATCTCAAAAGTCAGTGTCCCATTGCTCTTGATGTTATAGCTTTGAGGCTTCTCTTTGAGAAGGTTGGCGATCTTTTTGTTCTTTGGGAAGCCGTCTTGAACTGAAGACTCCCTGGACAATTGCTCTGAAAACTGCTACAGACACAGTCAAGGTGTTCCGTCTTCTGCTCAGTCCTCAAAAACACTCTTCAACTTCACTCGCATGCTACCTCCTGGAAATGGGTGTGTCATTCCACACATTAATTCCACTTCATGATCAACCTTCTGTTGGACTCCAGGCCAGCCAAAATCTTGTGCCTATCTGTGCTCCGGGTACGTTTTCTCAAAAAGGGACTACGACGTCTATATACAGCACCGCTGATGACTCCTGTCATCTTCGCATGGGCAAGCTGCATTACTTGCTGGTGGCCTCCTCAGCCGCCTTCGCGAAGGAACATATTGGCATTAATTCTGCCTGCTTTGGCCCATCGCCTGCAGACACTGAACATCACCTTGGCCACCATTTCATGGCTAATGATGGGACGGTCTATGGGGATGATATCCTTACCGACAAGGAGATGGATGTCATCTGTGGACTTCATAAGTGCTACACAGGTTTTTCATTTTTATTCTAATAATTTTATTAATTTTAACATGACCTTCTTTCCCAGGATGTGCCCCCAACCAACTAGTTCACAAGTCTTGGTGGCCAAAGCCTCTTTATTGGAATAATCAGAAAGCAAATGGCCTCAATTTTGGACATTGGACGGAATGGGATGAAGAATGGTATCAAGCCCATCTATCTGACATTGTAAAAGGTACTGCCCAACCTGAGGCCCCAGATTTCTGGCGAAACAAGCTTAGAGGTGCAGCTTCCTGGCGAAAAGCAACTGCTCGTCTTAATGCGGACTCAAATGCTCTTTTCTTAACAGCATAATTGTTATATAGTCCCTTGTGAACAATCTCTTGTCAACCCGCTGTTGAGATGCACCCGCTTATCGCCACTGTCAGCGAGGGCCTCAGTACGTGATTTATTGTTTCCTTTTATAAATACTTTAATTTTGTACAATTGTCCGCTCTGGAAAAATTTTCCAGAAATAATTCATTTTTGATGTTTGATAAATCTTTTGTAAAATTTAAGACATATTAAGAAATTTTTGTTCCAAAACATTCTTCAATTGTTGCACAAGACAATAGTGAACAAACTGAGCGTGTCAGTTAAATCCATATACAGTCAAAATTATATATAAATGTAAAGTCTGTTTGCTGCTAAAATTAGGACATAAAGGTTACCTTTAACAGGAATTTATAGATGCCAACAAGAAAGACTTTTAGATACATTTTATGATCGGGAAAATGGTTGAAAAAACGCAAACACGTTTAATTAAAATTTTCAATCGTTTTTGGTCGCCTTAAATAATCTGTTGCCAGCAGTGCATGTTGGACTGTCACTACATGGTCCTTTAAAGGCAAAACTTTCCTTCACCATTTCCTTTTGCCCCTACCAATATTCCAACGTCAATTTCAATATTGATATCAGTTCAAACGTCAATTTGATAGTCCATTAGACTTCCACAAAATGGTCTTTTAATTATCACTTTGGCTTACCGTTTCGCGTTTTTACCTACAGATATAGTCTGTCAGACTTTTACAATGGGGCCTTTTAATTGTAAACTGGGGTTCACCATTTCGTTTTTGCCTACCGATATACCAACATCAACATCAACATTCTTATTGGCTTAATCATTGGTTCAATGGCCCTTCAGTCCGTCAGACTTTCACAACATAGTCTTTTAATTATCAACTTGGCTTCAACGTTTCGCTTTTTGCCTACTGCTATACCAACATCAACATCAATGTTCATATTGGTTTGATGGTCGGTCTGATGGTCAGTCATTATGTCAGACTTTCACTACATGGTCTTTTAAAGACAACGGGTTCGCCATTACCTTTTTTTCCCTACCGATATACCAACGTCAACATCGACATTGAGATTGGTTCAACCGTTGATTTGATAGTCCGTTGGAATTTCACGACATGGTCTTTTAATTACCAGTTTGGTTTCCAACGTTTCGGCGTTTTTGCCTACCAATATAGTCTATCAGACTTTTACGACAGGGCCTTTTAATTGTAAACTAGCCTTCACCGTTTCGCATTTTTGCCTACCAATATAGTCCGTCACACTTTTAAGACAGGGCCTTTTAATTGTCAACTAAGCTTAACCATTTCACTTTTTGCCTACCGATATACCAAAGTCAACATCAACATTCATATTGGTTTGATCGTCGGTTTGATGGTCAGCCATTATGTTGAACTTTCACTACATGGTCTTTCAAAGACAACTTGGCTTCACCATTTCCTTTGTTGCCCTACCGATATTCCAATGTCAATATCCACATTGATATCAATTCAACCGTCGATTTGATAGTCCGTAGAACTTTCACGACATGGGCTTTCAATTATCAGTTTGGCTTCACCGTTTCGCATTTTTGCCTACTGATATAGTCCGTCAGACTTTTACAACAGTGCCTTTTAATCATCAACTGGGGTTCACCGTTTAGCTTATTTGCCTACCACTATACCAACGTCAACATCAACATTGGGAATGGTTCAACCGTCGATTAGATAGTCCATTGGACTTTCATGACATGGTCTTTTAATTATCAATTTGGCTTCACCGTTTCACATTTTTGTCTACTGATATAGTCCGTCAGACTTTTACGACTGGGCCTTTTAATTGTAAACTGGGCTTCACTGTTTCGCTTTTTTGCCTACCGATATACCAAAGTCAACATCAACATTCATATCGGTTTGATAGTCGGTTTGATGGTCAGCCATTATGTTGGACTTTCACTGCATGGTCTTTTAAAGACAATTTGGCTTCACCGTTTCCTATTTTTCCCCACCGATATTCCAACGTCAATATCAACATTGATATCAGTTAAACCGTCAATTTGATAGTCCATTGGACTTTCACGACATGGTCTTTTAATTATCAATTTGACCGCTTCTCAATCCATTACCACATCCATCTCAAGTATTCCCACGCTTCTTGCTGGGTAAACAAGAGCCTCGGACGACTAGTAATAGGCATTGGATAGTGTACATACCCCATAATTAACAAATGAGTCAACCTAAACCCTCGCCAGATGTGGCGCTGAAGTCGAAGCCCCCAGAACCGCGGGGCGATAACAAGAAAATCTAGGGAAGCAATTGAAAAGGATCTTGCAGCAGCAAGACGACAAACAATGGAAACCGCGGAGAAAGAGCTCTCTCCTCCTCCCCATCAACCCAGTTCATAGACGAAGGCAGTAATCGACCCATCAACAATGCGACCGAAGCACGAGAATACCTGGAAACAACGCTAATGTTTGTGCCAGAGGGAGCCCCACCAACCCCACACAACATGGCGTCAGCCCTGTTCCAAGTTGCAGAAATGAGGGCCTGACAGCCACAGCAGTACGAGCTGTGAGATCCGTAGCATACATGATGGAGAGGCTGGAACTGGAGGTGATATCTGGGCAGGCAAGGGAGATCGCAGTTGAGCAGGCAGAATATGTCTCAGAGGAAATGAGAAACATGGCGGAACATATCAAGACGACAATCTCAGAGGAAGTCGGGAAACAACTAGCAACAATAACCGAGGCAATCACCAAGGCACAGCTGACACCCAATACCACCCAACCACTGGTTGAAAGACACCAAACACCGCCAACCTCTACACGGTACAGTGATGCAGTCCGATCCCAAGGAGGCCCAGAAAGGAACCAGACAGACCCAAGACTGGTGGCAAGAGAGGGCATCTGATCCCGCCAGTTTCTCCTAGACTTCCCAAGGACTCGACGGTGCACAAGATCAGCCAAACTGAAGTGCTAAGGCTGTATAACGCGGGAATCGCAGCACTCGACGACGGCGAAAATGGAAAAGTCAAGCACAGGATCAGGACAGTGGAGAGATTGTCGAACAAAGGGATTCTGGGAGAGTTCTTAACAGACGAAGGCGCTAAGTGGTTCAAAGAAGGAAAGAACGCTGACCGACTCTTCTCTTCTTTTAGGTGAAAGCGGCGAAGGTGCTCAGTACAAGGCCCACATGTACAACCTCATTGCATACTACGTACCAATCGGTTTTGAAACGGACAACAGACAACACATCGACGAGATGCTGACAACCAACGGGCTACACATTGACGACCTCGAGAAGGTGAGATGGGCCAAACCCATCGCACGCCGCAACAAAGAACGGAAGCAGAACTATGCACATCTCATCCTGGCCATACGGAACACAAAGAAGGCAAACAAAATAATATGCGACGGCTTAGTGATATATGGAAAACGAGTTGAGGTCCGCAAAAGCAAGAAGGAGCCGATACGTTGCCTCAAATGCCAGGACTACAATCACATTGCCCGGGAGTGCATCAACAACTTTGACACATGCGGAAATTGTGCGAGCAGAACACACAAGACCGACGATTGCACCTCATCAAACAAGAAATGTGTATCATGTGGAGAATTAGGAGACGGACACACCAGCTGGGACAGGAGCTGCCCAACATTCCACAGAAAATGCCAACAATTCAATGCAACCCACCCTGAGAACGCTATCCCATTCTTCCCAGACACCGAGCCATGGACATGGACTGCAGAGTACCAACCTCCAACAATCCGACACAAACAGGTTTATGAGCCAACGGAAGAAGATCGCGAAAACCGAGCAAAGCGCATAGACGATGAGCTGCGACCCTCACGACAATCACTACTAGACTACCGACCCAAACCAAGCACCCAAACAGTGGCACCAGCACCACCAAAGACGACAACAACACCAACCCAACACCAGCTACCCCAGAGGCCCGACCCACCAGAGAAGGTAATGACAAGAGAAGAATATTCACGACTAGAAGCACTACTCGCAATGGAGGTAAAACGCATTGAACAGCAGGAGAGGGAAGAACAAGCCCAAAACACAAAAGAAACAACAACAACCCCCAGCCAAGGCGGGCTCCCAGACACCCGAAAATAATGCCTGAAAGACGACAACCACCCCTCAACCGACTACGAATATTACAGATAAATCTAAACAAATCACGAAATGCGCATAATGACATTATCAACCGCCCGCTCAGCAAAGAATGGGATGTAATACTAATACAGGAACCACATATAACAAAGACAGGATTACTACGAACACCTCTTAATTTCTCTCTCGTCTCACCACATGACAGACAAACTGACAAAGCTTCACCTACCAGGTCCGTAATAATGGTAAACTCTCAGCTATCATCAAGCTCTTGGATCGAACTCGCCATTCCAGGCAACAACGACCTGACAGCAATACGAATCACCACACAAACATGCAACCTCACAATAGTCAATGTGTATAACGATAACAACCACAACGTGAACATCAGCCACCTCCGACGCTTCATGAGAAAAGAAAAGAATCGTATCTGCCAAAAGAGGAAGACCAAATCATATGGGCTGGCGACTTCAACAGCCACCACCCCTCTGGGACAGAGACGAAGATCATCGACTATTTACTGCGAACGCCACCCGAAGGGCAGAAAAATCATTGCTCTCACAGCCGACAAAGACATGCAAATGGCTCTCCCAAAAGGCATACCGACCATCCGACACTTCGTCAACAAAGATATACAAGACCTGACAACGTCTGGTGCACAGAGGGCCTTATTGAACGCGTCGTCAGATGCGATGTTGAGGGCTTTCTACAGCCCCGGTACTGACCATTTCCGATAGTGACAGTAATCGATTTACCACAGCAACAAACAGTACCAGCACCCTCCTATAACTATCGCATGACTGACTGGGAGGTCTTTCAAGCTGACCTAACGAAGCGTATCACTGAAATGCCAGAAGCAAGAGCACTGCAAAACGACATGGAGGTACAGACATCAGCAGCAGCTCTAACGCAAGCACTGCAGGAAACAATCAAAAGATAGTGCCGGTCAACAAACCTTGCCCAAACTCCAAAGATGGTGGAATAAAGAGCTGAGCGACCTGAGGAAGGAGATAAACAAGCTAAGTCGCACTTCCTTCCGAAACAGAGCCATACCCAATCATCCAAGCCACGCAGAACACAACGAAAAATCAAAGAAATATGGCTGAGAAATGGACAAAGCCAAGCTCCAACACTGGAGAGAATTCCTGGAGGACGCCACTGCCAAAGACGTATGGACCGCAAACAACTATATCAGCACACCTGCAACGGATGGCGGGAAATCACGAATACCAACCCTGAAGAAGAAAACTGAGGAAGGTCAGAACATCGAGTACACCACCAATAGCGACAAGGCCAAAGCGTTGGCATCATCATTCTTCCCGCCAAAACCAGAAACATCAACAGTGCCAATTGACTATGAATATCCAGCACCACTACCACCACCAACAAATATAACAGTGGAACGAATACGCAAACATATCGCAAAACTCTCACCCTACAAAGCGAGTGGACCAGACGGCATCCCTAACATTGTCTTACAGAAAACAGTTGAACATATAGAAGACTACTTACTACACATCTATCAAGCCTCGCTTGCCCTCAACACATACGTGGACATATGGCGCGAATTCACAACAGTCGGTACTCAGAAAACCAGGAAAACCCAGTTACGAAGTCACCAAGGCCTATCGGCCAATTGCACTGATCTGTACCATGGCCAAGGTACTCACCTCTATCGTAGCGGACGACATAGCAAGAACAGTGGAGCGAGAGCAGCTGCTGCCAGCAAATCATTATGGCAGCCGATCAGGACGCACAACAACCGATGCTGTACACATTCTCGAAGACCGCATCAAGACAGCATGGCGCAACAAAAAGTTGTATCAGTACTCTACCTGGATGTAGAAGGAGCTTTCCCCAACGCTGTAACGGACAGGTTGATCCACAACCTCAAGAAACGGAGAATACCCTCCATATACGTGACATTCATTGAAAACCTGCTAACAAACAGAAGGACCAAGCTACGATTTGACGACTTCATCTCAGCACTGACGGCACATCTCAAACGGCATAGGACAGGGAGACCCGCTATCTATGGTACTATACATTCTGTATAACGCTGATCTACTAGAAATTGCACAAGCCACAGCAACAGACGACAACCCCAAAGAAGACTCTGTGGGGTTTGTTGACGACGCAATGATCATAGTAACAGGCAAAACACTCAAAGCTAATGTCAAAGCACTAACAGTCATAATGGAAAAGCCAAACAGCGGATTCGCATGGGCAAAGGCACACAACTCACGATTCGAAATCGACAAGCTAGCAGTCGTCCACCACACCCGGAAAGCAATCAAAGACCCCCAACGACCTGGGAAAATGAAAAGGCAAAAGCGCCAGCACTACTCCTGCAAGGCAAGATCGTCAAGGACGTGGAGAGCTACAAATATCTTGGAATTCACGTTGACCGCACCCTACGCTGGAAAACACAGCTTCAGAAGACAATAGCAAAAGCCACAAGCTGGCTATTACAATTCCGCCGACTCAGCAATGCAGCAGGCGGAATACAAGCTAAGTCAATGCGTCGCCTATACATCGCAGTAGCCATACCAAAAATGACTTACGGCCTAGACACCTGGTACACACCCCTCACCTCATCAATGGACGCACTCGAAAGACTGGCTCTGTCAGCGCCTTAACAGCATTCACAAAACTACAACGCATCGCTACATTAGCAATAACAGGAGCTTTGCGTACCACTCCCACAGAGTTGCTAGATCCCCACGCCGGGGTACTACCTGCAGACCTCATGCTGCGTAAAGCATGTTACCAAGCCTTGGTACGTCTATCATCACTACCGGTTGAGAACCCAGCTGCCGCCCTACTAGACAGATATCACAAAAGAAGGCAAAAACACACATCACATCGCTACAAAATCTACTCCATATCTTCCAACATGACCCAACAAGAGTAGAATGCATACAGCCAAGGAAAAGAGATGCAGAAGAACGCCCAGACTATGCGATTCAGATAGCCACGTCAGCAAACGAAGCCATAAACGAAGAAAAGAAAGACAAAGCGAAAACACGTATCTACACAGATGGCTCAAGCGTGTACGGAATGGTGGGATCGTCAGCAGTGCTATACGACGCAGGCCAAAACAAACCAAGGCAGACAATGCGATTTCAACTAGGACCCGACACAGAATACACACCAGAGGATGCAGAAGCAGTGGGCCTGCTAATGGGCTGCTGGATGCTACAAAATTCTGGAAGGCTCGGAAAACTCACCACGTCAATATATACAGACAGCAAAAATACCATTAAGGCAACAAAAGCGAGCACACCAAGAAGCGCTCGTGACCTCATCAATGAAATAAACGCGAGTGGCCGGGCGCCCCTAATGGGCCACGAACAGATCCCATACCACGGTGAAAATTTTACTATTAGATGGATACCTGCTCACAAAGAAGTAGCAGGAAACTAAACCGCTGGACGCCCGAAGCCCAGAAGGCCGCAGCAGGCATACAGCTGGCACCCAAGACATTACTCCCACACTTCCTACGACAAGGCCGACTACCAATAAGTACTTAAGCATCTCAAGGCCACAATGCAGATCAAACTCGACGATGAAGTCACCCGAAGATGGAACATGTCGCCACGAAAACTACATTTGCTAAAGTGGACACCGAGCACCCATTCACCAAATTTCACAATACGCAAAATGACATGACGAGGGCAAAAGCAAATCTATATATGCAAATTAGAACAGGCCACATACCCTCAACAGCTACCTACACCGATTTGGACAATCAGACAGCAGCAGATGCGCGAAATGCCAAACAGCAAGCTGCGGAGTGGTTGAAGAAACAGTCAAGCACTACCTATTTGAATGCCCTTCGTGACGCATGGGAACGGGCAGAAATGGACCAAGAACTCGGACGAGATGCAAGAAACTTACGAACTATCCTCTGCGGAAAGCCCCATATGAAGATTCTAATGAAATATATAGTGGCGACGAAATGACTAAAAACCACATCAGGTGAAGTACCAGCCATCCATCACGGTAAGCAGACTGAGCAAAACCCCCACTATAGATAAAACAGAGAACACACACACATACCCCACCCACTCACTCAATACGAACACACCAAGCCCACCACTCAAAGGGCCCCGGAAACCACATCCGTCCTCACCAACCTAAACATGAGCATATACCTAACCGCGCCCCAACGTACCAGTACGTAGGAGCGCCCCAGCGGAAAAAGAACAACAAGAGGCCGACAATGAAAGGGAATAAACTCGGTCGAGTTAACCCACCCATCAAGAAATGGATGCCAGCAAACAGCGTTTCCGTGCTGGGCCGACTGGGGAGGGGATCGTAGTGGGCACCCACAGGGCGTACCTCAGCGGCCTTAAAAGGATCCATGGGCAAGGAGCAGGGCGCAGTGCCCCGTTATCTACAACCGTACTAGTTAGGTCTGCGTGGGGCTATGCCTCAAAAGACATAAATTGACACGAAAAAAAAAAAAAAAAATTATCAATTTGGCTTCACCGTTTCGTGTTTTTGCCTATCAATATAGACTGTTGGACTTTTACAACAGGAACTTTTAATTCTCAACTGGCCTTCACTGTTTCGCGTTTTTGCCTACCGATATACCAATGTCAACATCAACATTGATATAGGTTCAACCATTTATTTGATAGTCTGTTGGAATTTCACCACATGGTCTTTTAATTATCAGTTTGGTTTCAACGTTTCGTTTTTGCCTACCGATATAGTCCGTCAGACTTTTTACGACTGGGCCTTTTAATTGTCAACTGGGCTTCAGTGTTTTGCGTAATTACCTACCAATATAGTCCGCCAGACTTTGACGACAGTGCCTTTTAATTGTCAACTGGGGTTCGTTTCGCGTTTTTGCCTACCGATATACCAAAGTCAACATCAACATTGAGATTGGATCAACAGTTGATTTGATAGTCAGTTGGGCTTTCACTACATGGTCTTTTAATTATCAATTTGGCTTCACTGTTTCGCATTTTTGCCTACCGATATAGTCAGTCAGATATTTACGACAGCGCCATTTAATTGTCAACTGGGGTTCACGGTTTCGTGTTTTTGCCTACCGATATATCAAAGTCAACCTCAACATTCATATCGGTTTGATTGTCAGTTTGATGGTCAGCCATTATGTTGGACTATCACTACATGGTCTTTAAAAGACAACTTGGCTTCACCATTTCCCTTTGCCTCTACTCATATTCCAACGTCAATTTGATAGTCTGTTAGGCTTTCACGAAATAGTCGTTTAATTATCACTTTGGCTTTGCAGTTTCGCATTTTTACCTACAGATATAGTCCGCCAGACTTTTACCGACAGTGCCTTTTAATTGTCAACTAGGCTTCACCATTTCACGTTTTTGCCAACCGATATACCAAATTCAACATCAACATTCATATCGGTTTGATCTTCGGTTTGATGGTCAGCCATTATGTCGGACTTTCACTACATGGTCTTTTAAAGACAACTTGGCTTCACCGTTTCCCTTTTTCCCCTACTGATATTCCAACGTCAATATCCACATTGATATCGGTTAAACCGTCGATTTGATAATCCGTTGGACTACCATGACATGGTCTTTTAATAATCAGTTTGCCTTCACCGTTTCGCGTT
Source organism: Psilocybe azurescens (assembly GCA_023853785.1). Lineage (NCBI taxonomy): Eukaryota > Fungi > Basidiomycota > Agaricomycetes > Agaricales > Agrocybaceae > Psilocybe > Psilocybe azurescens. The sequence goes on along the minus strand of JAJIRX010000166.1, from coordinate 69,877 downwards.
TTTGCCTAGTGATACATCAGCAAAATCAGAAATACTACAGAGCGCTCGGGTAGTACTCTATAGCATCCGAGTAGTTTAGCAAAGGTCCCCATTTAGATAGTCTTTCGTCACTTGTATGTAATTTATTCTGGTTGTTATGGAGTGCTATATACCTCTAGATAGCACTGCCTAATTATGTCCATAGCATTACATACCATAATCCATAGAATCCCATATCACAATCCATAGTATCATCTATTAGAATCCATGATAACCTGTAGCATCCCTCATCCTACTACATAGCAGTATATAGACAAGGGCAGCATTACAGACCACTTACCATCCTCTAATATTATACCTTGATTAGCCAATTGAAAAGCCTGTACAATGTGGGATTCAAATGAAATGACCAGGTAAAATTTCGTATGCATTAAATTAGTTCTACGACAATTACTGTAAAGAGGACTACCACTTCTGAGACAATACGAAGAAGAAATACGATAGATACAGCCCACACAATCAGTCAAGTACGGGTTCAAAGTTATATGGGTTGACCATATCATCACGAGCCTGAAGTTGCCTCCTATTACTCATACATTTTGAGGTGAGTTCAGAGGAAATAGTGTATTGATTACTTACATCCCCATTGCTGCCCAACGACGACGATTGTCCTCAAGAACACATTTATGGTAGTCATATGTTCTGACCTTGTCTATCAGCGCTAGCATGGCAGAGTGTAACTGCCCATATGCTTTTTCGCTGAAGTCGTTTTTTCTCATGGGTTCCAGATCGCCATTCATCAAGGCAGCTGCGAATCTGGTAGAGTGGTTAGCACTTGTCATGCCATGGTAAACAGAGTAAAATGTAACATACACACATCATGACCAGGGCAATAGCACCATCCGGGTGAGATGTTTAGTGCGGGGTGTCTTTGTAATTGCCCAATACACAACACCCAATCAAATATTTATATTGATCAGTTCCATCTGGGAGGGTAAGCTCGTAAGGCTTATTACAATAACTAGTTTAGCAGAGTACAGACTTAGACGATCGCTCGTGTATTTGGTGCCGAATGCTTATCGCAATTTTTCTCAATGTCAAGCTGGTTTTGCTTTATCTAGTATTAACCCTCCCTTGCGGTGGGCTCCAGATGAGATGTTTAGTGCGGGGTGTCTTTGTAATTGCCCAATACACAACGCCCAATCAAATATTTATATTGATCAGTTCCATCTGGGAGGGTAAGCTTGTAAGGCTTATTACAATAACTAGTTTTTAGCAGAGTACAGACTTAGACGATCGCTCTGAGGTGATCACTAGTAGCTAGGGAACTCTTTTACAGACGAGTACACACAAGGCACTGGAATAGTAAGGGCGATCTCTCTATGTGAGGGCGATCACCAATATCAAGGGGATCGCTTTTGGGGGCGAGTGTACACGGGACACTTAACAGTTCTCTTTATAAAACCCAAACTCCAACTATCAAACACTATAAGCGATCACCCGTATTAACACGTAGTAGATCCTTAGTTCCTATAAGCAACTGGGTACACTAGTCCATAGTCCTTAGTTTACTATAGGCAACGTCCTGAAACAGTCGGATTTCTCTGACAGTCGTCCCTAGTTACTATGAGCGATCACTAGCCTTTATAGGGTTCCCACCCGTACTTAATAATCCCCAGGGCAGTCTTACTATAGGCAACGTCCTGAACAGTCGGAGTTCTCTGACAGTCGTCCCTAGTTACTATGAGCAATCGCTAGCCGTATAGGGTTCCAACCCGTACTTAACAATCCCCAGGGCAGTCCACGGATGACTTATAAAAGCCTGCTTATTAAGTCTAATAGACCTGACGTTGAATATCACAATGGCGATCGCTCACGAAGCCAGGTAGCGCCTAATTGCTTAAGGTGAACTGCAGTGTTCGATCTCTTATCACACAAATCACTAGTCTTCAAGTGTTAACACTAGAATTCTTATTCAGAGTAAATTCTGATATCAAATCAGGGGTGTAGATTACTTGGTTCCTATTCTAAGATACAGGGCTGTTTTTATAGACTAAATAGATACTTTGGCTTGTGATAATTGAAAGAGACTAAGAGAAAGGAAGGAAATGGACCGCAATCGCAAAAATAAGGGCCTCTGTATCTCACTATGAATTGTAAGCTCAGAATGGTTTACACCCTTTCATCTCCCCCAACTAAAAGATGACTGTCCTCAGTCGATCGCTCACTTGGTTTCACTATTACTTTGGGTTTGTCCAAAGATGCACTCCCTCTGATTTTTGCCAAGTACGGTTATTACAAGTTCAGTGTATTCCTATCAGGAGTTCACTATGTTCCAGTGGGAGGATACCCTCAACGTTAGGCAGCGATCGCCCCTTGCTGAGATATCTCGTCCCGCGATCCCCTTCAGATATCCGTGATCGCCGTGATGTTTATTAATAGCCATGCCTATAATTAGGCACGGAGATCACCGTCTCATTAGCGGGTTTCTTTGGGCGTCAATTTAACTTTTAGTCTTTCGGGGCGCTTCTCGATCGTCGCTGCCGTACACATTTTTTTCACATAAAAGCTGGGGCGATTTACTGGCTAGCGGCACACCTACACCCCTCTTTTGCTACTTTTCCAATATCATGCCCCCTTCTTCGCAAGAAATCCTTCACCATCTGCAACAAGCCTGGGAACTCGCCCACAAAGCTCCGTTCGCTGAGGATCGACTGACGCATGAGGAAGCCGCCGTCGTACTCGGTGAAATGCAAGCTCATTTGGTGAGTAGTTCAATTCCCGCTTTATTTGTTTTCTCTTTTCTCAACTTTTTCTATTAGTCCAACCATCTCCTCCAATATGAGGACAAAGATTTCGAAGAATCTGAGTTCGCGATAAGTGTCGCCGCACACTTTCACAACACATTTTCTTGTTTGTTAGGGCACGGTCTCGGACCTTCGAGATGTACCAACACCTTTTTCCTCGCGGCCCGTTCACCACGGTAGGTCTTTTTATCACTTTGTTTTGCGACTTTTATTTTACAGCCGTGACTACTTCTTTTTAGGAGAATACGGTATCTTGGGACGTGCATAGTCTGGCCGGTGCTGCCTTCCTTCGGTCTTCGGTGGGAATCGTCCCTCTTAGCCCGACTGTCGAGGCGATCGCTACCTCCTCTGGTCCTCAGCCCACCAGATCAGTGCCCTCTCGTCGCGTCAAAGGGAAAGGTAAAGCTCGCGCCTTACCCCTCCTCCCGTTTCTCCAGTTGCTGCATCCCCACCTCTCCGTCCGATGGAGATACTGGAGATGTTCGCTCAGGCTGAGGACCGTCGCCACCGCGCTCTTCCCTCCACCCCGTAGCAGGTCCAAGCGGCGTTCGGCGATCGCCCTCTCCCGACATGACTCCCGCACCCGTTGATCCTCCTGCCAAACGAAAACGTGGAGCCGCTAAGTCAACGACTGGCCAACGAGGAGTCCACGCCAACTCATACGATCGCAAGAAATCGACGGCGATCGCTGCACTCGAGGCGAACCCTGGTGAGCCTGTTCTGCGGGCGGCGAGTCCAGACGATCCTCCTATCGCTGCTCACGAGCTCGCTGATCTAGGGCGATCACAAGTCTGTTGTAGGTCACTTTTGCTTTATCTGACTGATTATTTCTGACTTTAAGTGTTTTGCCAGCCTCTGATGATTTGCGCCCAGTGTGTTTTGTCAAACACACCTTCGGCCTGTACATTCAGCGGCCTTGGCGAGCGTTGTGGACCTTGCCAGAGGCCAACACCAAAATCATGCTCTTTCCGCGCTCCCCACCTGTCCAGATGCGTCTGTACAACCGGTACGCTCAGATGGGATCAGCTTTCGAGCAACGGTAAGTTTTTATCTTTTGCAGTTTTACCCCCGGTATGCTTTTTTAACAGATTTCTTTTAGCCCTACGCTTGCTATGTCGGGATTTGCGGGATGCGCGTCGCCTTGAGGTCGAGGCGATCGACCACGCCGCCCGACTCCAGTCTCGCACGCTTGATTTAGAGTTCCGCCTCTCCGAGACCCTTCAGGCGATCGTCCACAACTTCCCCACCGCCGACAACGTTTTAGCCCCCTTGTTCGATGGTGACGAAGCGCTTCGACGAGCGGCCATCGCCTTCTCTCTTTTTGATCTTGAGGACCCTTTCGAAGTGGGCGATTCCCTCTCCGAAATTTGCACGAACTCCTTCGAGCCCTTCCCCTCGCCATCTCGAAGCGATTCCCGCAGCTTTATCAGCTGCTTCAAGAATCCGGCTATCTGGATGACGACGGGAACTTCGTCCCTCCTGTCCCTCGACCCTCTGATGATCATCCCATGCTCGATTTGGAGGCCGAGGAAGCTCCCAGTGGCAAAGAGTCCAGTGAGGACTCCACCGAGTCTGTCTCATCTGACAGTGGAGGAGAGAGTTCTTCCGAGGACGGGGGATCGCCCCAGAAGGCTCCCCTGCCGTAATGGAGGTGTCCTCTGACTCCGTTTCTGAAGGATCTGCCGAAGAGTCTGAGGACGATCGCCCCCCCTCCAAGAAGGCCCGGCTCGCTCAATGACTGCTTTTCACCCTCTCTTTCTTGGGACTTTATATGTTTTTATATAGCAGTACTCTTCTCTTGTGCACATTTTGGCGTACTACTTAGGATCTTTTTCAGGGTTTCTTCCTATAGTAGCTTACTTGTATTTCATAATTCTTTTTGTAATGAAACCCTTTTCTTTTGGTCAGCTGAAGGCTTCCTTTAAGCAAACAGGTTATATTAAGTCTTTTCTCAATTATTCCATGTTATCTTTTGCTTTGTAGAGGCTTCAGTACTGTCTACTATTGCTTTTGCTTATTGCTACGTCGCTTTCAAAATTGTTAGAGAATCGCAAAATTTCAAAGTCACAGAATTTCTAAGTCCTCTACCCACGTGGTGATTGCTTTTACATAGTGATCGCTACATATGGTGATCGCTCTCCCCCAACTAAAGATCACAACTCCCTAGTTGTGTAGAGATCGCCAAGCATTCACATTGAATTATGTGTACTACAGCGGCCGACCACGTATGGATTCCATAAGTTATACCTGACCCGGGCGATCCCCTATAAAGGAGAATCGACATAGTTCGTCTTGTCCCGTAGCCATGGATCCACCTATTGTTCCACCCATCGCTAGCCGAGGAGAGGATCGCCTCTGATCACATTCCTCACACAACGCCGTACTATCAGCGTGCACTGAGCGAGTATTATCACTTGGATGAGAGTACTATCCAGAGGTATCGCCAGCACCCCTACTCTTCTGCCATCGACCGACGTCCAAGCCTTCGCAAGCTTCTCGATGCGTATTGCATTTTCAAACATGGATGCCAGATTCGGGCGTTGAAGCGCCAAGTGGACCCCGTCCTAGGTTTCGTACCACCTCTGCAATCCTTAATTCTAGCCACTGTACAGCTCGTACGTTACTCTATGACTTTTGTCCTGATGATAACACTTTCTGATCCCCATCTTAGCTACAGTTCGACATTGCTGACATCAAATATGAAAACGAAGTAGGCATAATTTTTGTTGACCTTGCCAAGTCCTGGATTCAACTAGGCCCCGTGGGTCTACCACCCGGACGTCTTCACGACCATATCTATGTTCTGATCGCCCGACCGGAGGTCCCCTGTTTCCGTGCCATTGGTCCCGTCATTAGTCGGCCTATTCGACAGGTAAAACTTTTCATTCACTAAATGCTTAGGAACCCATACTGAGCGTTAGAGAGTCTAGACTCTTTATACCTCGTGGATCCAAAGCAATCAACAATTTCTGAATAACCAATTACTTCCTCCCTACTTGGCGCCCTATCAATATTGGCTGCCCGGGCGTCAGGAATATGTTCACCTTTTCGCCAGTTTCCAATTGGGCGCCGCTTGGAGCCGCATGGGATATGGAAGTCCAACCGCAAGGCGATCGCTCGAAGGGGATCTCCCTCAGCGATCCACGATTCTCACACTCGTCTTGGCCGGATTGACTAAACACATAAGTAGCTTTAGATAGCCTATCTGTCTTGTATAGACCAATGTCTAATCCTTTGCCTAATCTCTACGTGCCTGTTCAAATTCCCCCAGCCAGGTCTTCTATGAGGACCTTGATTTTCGTTATGCTGTCGCCGACGAATATGAAGACCTAGCCCCCGAGATCAAGGCGCTATTTTACCATGTTCCCGAAATTATGAACCCTACGAGCGATCCCGTTGCTTATCACAATTTGTTGTACGACCTCAACGCTGCTCACCAGAAATTCAAGCGGGCGTTCTACCCGAAACAGAAAGAACAACCTAGTTCCGGTCGTCCCCTTTGGCAGAGCTCATCCAACTGACTCATCTCTTGGTGCGTAGAAACAGTCATCAGAAGTTAATGTTGGCTAGACTCATGATTTCTTAGTTGGCAATTCCTCGTGGTGACATTCACTTTGGGCAATACTCCCGGTCAAGCGTTTCAGACTGCTGCGTATCACTGGTTCCGTGTGCGCAGCACCCATTGCTTGGGGAGCCCAGTTCCATCAGTTTTTCACTCTCATGTCGGACCCGACGGTGCCAAGGTTTCCCCCCAACAGTGATCCTTACCCATCCCGTGTAAGCGCTAATCACTTTTACTAGATGGGTTTAGCAACTGATGGAGCCTTTTTCAGCTGATCCGGGCTTTTTACCGACGGTACCGAATACTACAGCGCTCTGAGAACCATTTTTCCTATCCGCCACTTCCTATTGACTTTGGAGTGCCGTCATTTGGAGTATTCAGCCATCTTTAAGCGTTATAGTGCTCCTCTTCGTCACCGTTCCGTTGCTTTCCATCCTGGAAATATAGAGGAAATTCGGACCATTTCCGCCCGTAGTTTCGTGAAATTAGCTGCATCAGTTTTCTAATCACTTCGTATTAGGCTTGTTTTTTGTATAGCCTCTGCTTTCAGTTCTATTACTTGCTTGCTTCCTGAGCTTGCTTTCGATTCTTGCGGATCTCGTCCCTGCTGTGTGCAGTTCCTGAAATTTCCATCTCTTGAGTGATTATGTATTCTCTATTTTAGTTCCGTCATCTCTTAATTTCCGTCAATTACTTGAAGCTTTGCATCTAGTTGTTCTTCTTCATCCTTAATCTCTTGCGTCATTTTAGGCTTGTTTTACATACGAACTGATTTGCAAATGTCTATCACGCGCTTGCTCAGTGTCTTTTTACTTCTGCAGATCTTGTCGAGCGATCGCTCCCATTGATCTTTCTACGAGAGGGTTTTTTCCAGTATAAGAGGGATCGCCCTATTGTCAAGCGATCTCCCTCACTTCATCATGCCTGTTCTCACTTCAGAAGCAACTGCTATATCTCTTGTGCCATCTGTAGTATGCTACGAATTTTACGTTCCGAGCCCTTCACCATGCTCCTAAGGACTGCAATCCTACTGCTGAAACCGCAGCTGTCAATTATCCGTTGTTGAATGAAGCGGCACGGTTCCTTATGAGATTTTAACATCCTTAAACCTGTACTAGTATTTGATTGTTTTTGCTTTCTACTAGGTGGGCTGGAAGGACCATGCTGCTATCATTAATCAACTTGGGGATCCTTGTGAGATCGCTTTCGGTTTGCGAAAAGGGCTTCAGAGCTGCCACTCGTTCGATTCCAAACTGTATCGCTATACTCCCGAGTATCACATTGTTGGGGCGATCTGCAAAGGAATTCATGCCGATCGCGAGGCCCAACTCAACGCTGCATCTCCTACCAAGGCCGCAGAGGACGAAACCCCGGTTGTGAGTGTTACAGCGATCGCTTTTTCTCTCTATAGCCCAACTCGCCCTTCAGATTCAAAGGATTGGCAATCGTCTTCACCAGACTCGCCCTACTGATAAATCTGGAGAGGTGGAGTTCGTCTCTTCCACTTGTAGCAACCCTGAGCTTACTTTCTATCCTCAGGAGGAATTTTCCGACGTAAGCTGCTTATCTGTGCTATCGAGCGATTCCCTAACATTCTCTGCATCAGTCCGCCCCTATGGTCGTTGGCGATGATGTCGAGATCATTAGTTCCACTACTAAGAAGTCTCGTAGTAAGCGATCGGCCGCTGATACCAGCAAGGTATGTCCTCCTTTTCATTAGGTCACTTGACATGAATGATAATAAAGCTAGGGCTCTTACAAGTCTAGTGATAAACGCCCCGAGGTGATTATACTGGACTACGATCAAGTCCCTGGAGTTGATACTAAAGGACATTCTTTTCTCAAGGCGTCCCTCTATGCAGCCACTGGTTCCAAACGTGCTAGAACCGACAAGTTTGACATTTTGTCTACCGAAGGTAAGCATCTAGCGATCGCCCTTTTCTTGTTTTGGCGATCCCCTCCGCTAAACTCTTGGTTCGCAGATCCGTCCACTAAGGTCATCCCGGAGGCGCTCTCTCAATTCTTTGAGGCAGCCAGCACTTCCCCTTTTATTGCAAGTGAGGATGCCGAAGTTAACCGCCACCAAATCCTCTTTTTACAAGCACGTATCCGGGACTGCGAGTCTAATATGTTTTCAAGGCAGTTGAACGTAGAGTCGCTATGAAACAGCTATCCGAGATTACTTCAGCTCTGTCTAAATAATTGTCTGTCCTTCTGAAGTCCTTTCAGTTTTTCCCCTTTTTGGTAGAGTACCTTCCAATAGCAAACTTCTTAGTCTATTATTGGTTTGGTGTTCCCTCTTATTACCCAGTACGAGTTTTAATGAAGACGTCTTTCGCCGTCCTGGCGATCGCTTGTTCGGGCGATCGCCATTACAGGCTTTTAAGACTTTTACTCGTCTTCATCTGAGTGTAAAGGAGCATGCTCAAAGGCCATGTCTTTGAAAGGCAAGGACTGGTCATCATGGCCGTCTATGATTTTTCTTAGACCTTGCTTAGATATATCAATGAGGTCCCTAACAGAGCCGGGGATCGCTATCTTCTCCCTAGCAAAGTAAGGTACTACCCTAAAGGCTGCTACCTTGCTCTGCATAACCGCTCCATTCATTTCTGCCACTACATACGAGCCTCCCTAGTCCGCCTTATCACTATCATAGGCCCTAGGTATCTTTGCTTTAACTTCTTATTTAAGGAAGATTCAACTCCTGAATTGCGTACTAGTACTAGATCTCCAGGCACAAAATTATAGTCTTTAATTACTGCCTGATTATCTCGTTCATATCACAATAGGGCTTCATATTTTTGCTTATCTATACGAGTCCGCATCGAGGCTACGTGTAACTGGTGTTTCGCTAGTGCTTGAGCACGGAAAGCGATTAAGGCTTCATCGGTCATTACCCCAGTAGGAGGTTTGACTAGCCATGTCGCTTCCTTGACGTCTAATGGGAGAACAGGGTTCGCCCCAGTGACCATAAAATATGGCGAACATCCCAGCCTCCTTCGTATATTCACACGATCCGCCCACATAATATATGAGAAGAACCAGAACCACTTGTGTACATTAGCGGCTCCTAGCATTTTATATATTACCTGGCGAACGTCCCAGTGTGGTCGTTCTACCACACCATTGGCTCGTGAATTATACGGAGAGATCTTAATGCTGACGATGCCATACTTCTCAGCCAACCAGTTGGCAGCTGCTACAAACGGTGATCCATTATCTGTTACAAATTCCGCTATACAAGCCCATCTGCAGATGATATCTTCCCAAATCCATTGTCCTATAGCCCTACCCGTTTCCGAGCGTAAAGGTCGTCCCTCCATCCAAGATGTAAGAGCGTCCCTTCCATGCACTATATGATGACAATTATTCGATGCAGTGCTCATTACCATACAGTCTGCATGTAAGGTCTGAAATATTGAAGGAGTATGTGTGATAACCGGTTTAATCCTTATCAGTGTCTTTTGTCGTTCCTGACATAAGTGACAAGTTTTCACAAACCAATTAATATCCTTCTCCATTTCTGGCCACCAGAATCGCTGTACCAGTAGCTGAGTTGTTGCATAGACTCCTCTATGGCCGACATGGTCATGGGCTGCAGTAAGCATATGCAGTCGTTTGTCTTTGGACACCACTAATCTATGGGTAGCGCCCGAGTTTCTTAGATATAAGCGCCCTTCAAACATAATGAATCGCCTAACCCATTGTAGAAATTGCATATGATGCTTTTATCCAAACCCTTCGGTTGGAAGCTGTGATCCTTATGCCACTGGATCGCCCATTCTAATTGGCGATCCTGCTGTTTTCCTTTTGGCGATCGCTGCTCTTCTGGATAAGGCATTGCCAGAATTGCTGTCTCATCAGGTAATGTTAGAGTAGATACTAATTGCTGAACATAGTCCCTTCGTTCAGGACCTAGTTCCTCGCCCTTAGATTGCAGGTATAGCTCAAGCTGCTTTTGTTCTATTAGTCTCATTTCGTCCGCTTCCGCCAACTCTATTAAGAAGTTATCAGCAACTCTAGCTATCCTGTCAAACTCTGGTTCTTGCTCTATCTCTTGCTTAATGTCTAATATATTTAGCAGACCTCTTTCCTTCAGAGGGTTTTGGCTTTTGGTGGACGCTGGCGATCGCTCGGTGGCGATCCCCCTCTACGATCTCCCAGCTCTTCAAGTACAAATCCAGTCCTCTTATCAATTTCCGATACGAAGTCTTCTACTGGTAAAGGAGGTGGATCGCTAGAGTTGGCTAATTCTATCACAGGTGGTCCCCAGGGTTCTTCTTCCGTACTCTCGCTAGGCGGCTCCGGATCATCAAGCGGCTGGCGAGGGTCTTCTTGATAAACCATCTGGTCCGAAGGTTTTCCAGCAACATGTCTGATAGTGAAATGGAAGAGACCTATCTCTTCTATCCATCTATTTATAGTAGCATTAGGCATAACATCAGGATTCATTAGCATACCCCGATATATTTTGCATCTGTTTCTACCACAAGATTTCTGACACCTATCAGCCAATGGCGATTGGCTTCTAAAGCTCTTTTTAAGCCGTTGAGTTCCCTCTTAGGTTGAGAGTATCTGGCTTCATGCTCGTGTAGTGTGATAGACCCAAACTTCGCGAAAGTAATGTTTCTTAGGGTTCTTATTATCCTCTTGGTAGATATAGTAGCCTACAGCTATGTAGGAAGTATCAATTGCTAATGCAATGCGATCCTCGCTTTCTTAGTCCAAGGGTCTTAAGCATTGCGCATTCATTACTCCGTCTTTAACTCGCTGCATGCTAGCAATCTGTTCTGGACCCCACTGGAACGGTGTGTTCAGATGGGTTAACTTTTGTAATGGTCGAGCCCTCTCTGCAAAACCGGGGATATACGATCTTAATACCCCAGCAGTTCCTAAGAAGGCGCGAACCTCTGACACATTTTTACAGTCTCCCCAGTCCATGATCACTTTAACCCGTTCTTCCGTGGGTTTTCGCCCATCCAAACCACACAAGTGTCCCACTACTACTATCTCTTCAGCACATAGCAACGACTTAGTACACGAGAAGGTCGCTCCTGCGTACTTAATTCGCTGAATTATCAGATTTACATTTTGCAGATGCTCCCACACGAAACGACGAATCCCTAGATTTTCGGCGATCGTCTCATAAGTTCCATACTTATCCTGATATCGAGAGACCGGTCCTCGCACACCTACATCGTCAATGTAAGGAATGGTATACTCAGGCATCTCTTCTCTAAGGATATAAGTTACATCATCATGAAAGATGGGTACAGAGTTGGTCCATCCCATAGGCAATGTAGTTAGGCGCATAGCTCCAAAGGGTGTCTGGAAGGTAGTCATGTCTCGGGAGCTCTCTTCTAAGGCTCGCTCATCATATCCTACATACAAATCAAACATTCCCCACATGCTCTCCCTGCAAAATGTCCTGCTAAATCCTCTGTCGCTGGAGGAACCCCCCGAATGTGCTATGGTTACTGCATTAAGAGGCTCCAAACTATGGACTATCCTAAGACTTTTCCCATCTTTCTTTACAACCATAAACTACTTGATCTAAAGGATGAATTCGATGGTTCATAGACTCCTGACACCTGTTTAGATTTAATAATCCTACAGACTTCATTATAGAGTCCCGGCGGTATTGGGATATTCTTACAAACCCAAGGCTTGTGTTATACCGTAGGAATTCTGACAGGCGGAAAGAAGTCTTCTCGAAACTGACCCCTTTCATCATCATTCCAGGCGAACGCCTCATTTTGTTGCATCATAATATGATGTACTAGTTTTCGCTCTTCAGGCCATAAGAATTCTCCTTTATGAACCTTGTCGAACGCCGCTTGCCTTTCTGCCGTGTATCGCCCAGTCGGTTCGAAGTCAGGAGGGTGTGGGTTTAGAGGAGGCATATCTTTTAAGGGATCGCCCACAATGTTCCTCACTATCACTATCCTGTACTGCTCCGGTAACTCTGTATATACGGGCTTTACTTTTAAGGCTACGGGCTTATATTTCTTACCCAGTAAGACGGTCGCCGCTGGTCCAGCTTGGTCTTCCCTGGTCGCAGGATCGCTATTTTCAGCAGGCGATCGCCCTAAGTGGTGATCGCTCACTTTATCACAATTAGATAACTGATGCAGGTACGTTTCTACTTTTATTTTATCACTAAGTTCTACTTTTTCTTCTCTTATGGCTTGGGATAGAAAGGCATTCCTAACCCCTTCCGAGGTGAAACCTCCGTCGGGTGCTAGGGAATACCCCTCTACTGAGATACTCTGAGTCGCAGAAGGCACTTGGGAGGAATACCGAGATGAAATCATTAGTAGTTATCCGGAGGCATCAGCATTACAAAGGGGATCGCTGTCTAGGTTGGCAAAAATATGTCAACCTTACCGTGGTCGTTACCTGATTGAAGATGATCAGCTAGAGGAATTACTATCTTTCAAAAGAGCGTTTGGTGCAGCAGCAGCGAAAATAACCCAAGACCCTCCCCTAGTATCCAATAGGGAATCGGTTGAACGTTTTATGAGCTGTCTGTCGCCTGCGTTCAGAGGCCGACTAATAGATAGGTTAGACCTAAGAGCGGATTCATTAGACGACGGGCAAACGCCCAACGTAAGGTTAGAAGATCGCTTCAAATACGCCGGAAGTCATCAGTCAATGCAGTGGCAATAGCTGAATGAACTTCCCAGAGTTCTACTAGGCGAACTGATGATGAGCCCGTCAAGCGATCGCTCGACCGTGACGCTATGATTCCTGAGGATGTAGTACCTAAGAATGAAGAGGCCACAGCAAACCTCCTCGACTCTATGAAGCTACTACTAAAGCAATCTAAAGACCAAGCGGCATTTAATGAAAACGTGAATAGGAAGTTCAATGAGGTACACACAGCCTTATTGAACGCGCGAAGCCAGGCGAACGCCAGTAACCAGCGATCGCCAACTCCTGGAAACAGCAGTAACTACCAAACTCGCCCAGGGGCAACAGGTCAGCAAAACTATGTGGGACCTAATACCTGCTACTACTGTAGGGAACCAGGTCACCGATGGGGGGGATGTCCTGCCACTGAAAAACACATTAGCTTTGGTTGGATCATTAGGGAAAATGGGAAAATCCGTCTGCCAGGAGGTCTCATGGTCAGACAGGATAATGAGAAAACCATGAAAGAAGTTATTGAGAATATGAATAAGGGAAACCTGGAGTTGTATCTGTGGCTAAAACTCTAGTCCAGAATCTATATTTTCCTGATCCCGATGAGACTTATGATGGTTTAGTCCAGTCAGAAGACTCAGAGGAAGCAGAGATCGCCCGTGTCTTTGGTGATCTTAAAAAGAAATATGGCAACAAGGTGGACCGATTCTTATCATATGAGGATAACTCAACCATGGGGAACAAGGATCAAATTTTCATTAAGTTCGAGGGAAGGGGTGCGGACGTGGATCGTCGACGGCCTATTATGACTACCAGATCTGCGAAAGCTACGGAGAACCAATTGAAAAATAAAAGAAAAGAAGTACAATTTAAGGAACCAGTAGAAGAAAGTGAGTCAAGTGAAGAAGAGACAGAGATGCAGTTACCAGTGAAAAGGGGTTTCCCCACCTAAAAATAAAAAGAAAGCGAATATACCCACGGAGTTACCTGAAAAGGAGATGCCTGTATTGGAATCAGAGAGTACTAATAAAGTTAGCACGCCTGAGCTTCCCTATATAGACGTTCCCCCTTTAACAACGGTAGTCCGACCAAGTGGTACTAGTGTACCTATTCAGTCATTTGAAAAAGAGAAAGAGAAACCTGGTCCAGCCTATAAAACTCAAGCGCCTATTGAGTCATAAGCAGACTATGAAAGGGCCTTCAAAGAAATGTTAGACCTAACAATGTCAGTCACACTGAGGGGGCCTGATAGGGGGATCGCCTAACTGAGATTTCCTTAAGAAAAGCTTAACCAAAGTTAGGACACCCGTGTTATTAGAAGAAATTGAGGACGAGGAATTGCCCACTCAGAAACAGTTGCTCAAAGTGTTTCCTTTGGGTCCCAAAGAAATAGAAACGGGTTTAACTGTGGACGAACTCCCTGTAGCGGCGTTCTTAATGGCCAGTGACATAAGAGCTGATGACCGGATGGAGCCTACTTGGAAAGTGGCGTCGGATCCTTATCTTCAATTTGCTTTGAGTAATGACGGTGCTATTCCCAAAGAACCCTATGTGGCCCGGGAATCGGGTAATCTTAGGGTTATCTTCCCTAAAATCAATGGGGTCTTCCAAGATGAAGCCATTTTAGATTCAGGCTCACAAATTGTGTCTATGGCTGAAGCCACGGCAGTTGAGATGGGGCTAACATGGAATCCTGCTATTACGATAAACATGCAAAGTGCTAATAAAACTGTGGACCGAACGCTAGGTCTTGCAGAAAATGTATCATTCCGTTTCGGAGGGGTGACTATATATCTACAAGTACATATCATCAAAGCTCCTGCTTATAAAGTTCTATTGGGACAACCATTTAATCAGTTAACTACTAGTGTAGTTACTACCGAATCAGATAGCTCTACAACGGTACTAGTCACAGACCCCAACACCCAGCAAAAGGCACTATTGCCTACCTATGCTAGAGGTCTGGGTCCTGGAGACCTTTTGAAAGTCAAACAAGCCCAGTCTTTTAGACAGCCTCGAGGACTTGGTTCCAGAACAAGGAGAGGTAGCGGTGGTGTTTGAACTGGACGAAGCAACTCAGAGTATCTCAGTAGAGGGTATTCCCTAGCACCCGACGGAGGTTTCACCTCGGAAGGGGTTAGGAATGCCTTTCTATCCCAAGCCATAAGAGAAGAAAAAGTAGAACTTAGTGATAAAATAAAAGTAGAAACGTACCTGCATCAGTTATCTAATTGTGATAAAGTGAGCGATCACCACTTAGGGCGATCGCCTGCTGAAAATAGCGATCCTGCGACCAGGGAAGACCAAGCTGGACCAGCGGCGACCGTCTTACTGGGTAAGAAATATAAGCCCGTAGCCTTAAAAGTAAAGCCCGTATATACAGAGTTACCGGAGCAGTACAGGATAGTGATAGTGAGGAACATTGTGGGCGATCCCTTAAAAGATATGCCTCCTCTAAACCCACACCCTCCTGACTTCGAACCGACTGGGCGATACACGGCAGAAAGGCAAGCGGCGTTCGACAAGGTTCATAAAGGAGAATTCTTATGGCCTGAAGAGCGAAAACTAGTACATCATATTATGATGCAACAAAATGAGGCGTTCGCCTGGAATGATGATGAAAGGGGTCAGTTTCGAGAAGACTTCTTTCCGCCTGTCAGAATTCCTACGGTATAACACAAGCCTTGGGTTTGTAAGAATATCCCAATACCGCCGGGACTCTATAATGAAGTCTGTAGGATTATTAAATCTAAACAGGTGTCAGGGAGTCTATGAACCATCGAATTCATCCTTTAGATCGAAGTAGTTTATGGTTGTAAAGAAAGATGGGAAAAGTCTTAGGATAGTCCATAGTTTGGAGCCTCTTAATGCAGTAACCATAGCACATTCGGGGGGTTCCTCCAGCGACAGAGGATTTAGCAGGACATTTTGCAGGGAGAGCATGTGGGGAATGTTTGATTTGTATGTAGGATATGATGAGCGAGCCTTAGAAGAGAGCTCCCGAGACATGACTACCTTCCAGACACCCTTTGGAGCTATGCGCTCTAACTACATTGCCTATGGGATGGACCAACTCTGTACCCATCTTTCATGATGATGTAACTTATATCCTTAGAGAAGAGATGCCTGAGTATACCATTCCTTACATTGACGATGTAGGTGTGCGAGGACCGGTCTCTCGATATCAGGATAAGTATGGAACTTATGAGACGATCGCCGAAAATCTAGGGATTCGCCGTTTAGTGTGGGAGCATCTGCAAAATGTAAATCTGATAATTCAGCGAATTAAGTACGCAGGAGCGACCTTCTCGTGTACTAAGTCGTTGCTATGTGCTGAAGAGATAGTAGTAGTGGGACACTTGTGTGGTTTGGATGGGCGAAAACCCACGGAAGAACGGGTTAAAGTGATCATGGACTGGGAGACTGTAAAAATGTGTCAGAGGTTCGCGCCTTCTTAGGAACTGCTGGGGTATTAAGATCGTATATCCCGGTTTTGCAGAGAGGGCTCGACCATTACAAAAGTTAACCCATCTGAACACACCGTTCCAGTGGGGTCCAGAACAGATTGCTAGCATGCAGCGAGTTAAAGACGGAGTAATGAATGCGCAATGCTTAAGACCCTTGGACTAAGAAAGCGAGGATCGCATTGCATTAGCAATTGATACTTCCTACATAGCTGTAGGCTACTATATCTACCAAGAGGATAATAAGAACCCTAAGAAACATTACTTTCGCGAAGTTTGGGTCTATCACACTACACGAGCATGAAGCCAGATACTCTCAACCTAAGAGGGAACTCAACGGCTTAAAAAGAGCTTTAGAAGCCAATCGCCATTGGCTGATAGGTGTCAGAAATCTTGTGGTAGAAACAGATGCAAAATATATCGGGGTATGCTAATGAATCCTGATGTTATGCCTAATGCTACTATAAATAGATGGATAGAAGAGATAGGTCTCTTCCATTTCACTATCAGACATGTTGCTGGAAAAACCTTCGGACCAGATGGTTTATCAAGAAGACCTCGCCAGCCGCTTGATGATCCGGAGCCGCCCTAGCGAGAGTACTCGGAAGAAGAACCCTGGGGACCACCTGTGATAGAATTAGCCAACTCTAGCGATCCACCTCCTTTACCAGTAGAAGACTTCGTATCGGAAATTGATAAGAGGACTGGATTTGTACTTGAAGAGCTGGGAGATCGTGAGGGGGATCGCCCTACCGAAGCGATCGCCAGCGTCCACCAAAAGCCAAAACCCTCTGAAGGAAAGAGGTCTGCTAAATATATTAGACATTAAGCAAGAGATAGAGCAAGAACCAGAGTTTGACAGGATAGCTAGAGTTGCTGATAACTTCTTAATAGAGTTGGCGGAAGCGGACGAAATGAGACTAATAGAACAAAAGCAGCTTGAGCTATACCTGCAATCTAAGGGGCGAGGAACTAGGTCCTGAACGAAGGGACTATGTTCAGCAATTAGTATCTACTCTAACATTACCTGATGAGACAGCAATTCTGGCAATGCCTTATCCAGAAGAGCAGCGATCGCCAAAAGGAAAACAGCAGGATCGCCAATTAGAATGGGCGATCCAGTGGCATAAGGATCACAGCTTCCAACCGAAGGGTTTGGATAAAAAGCATCATATGCAATTTCTACAATGGGTTAGGCGATTCATTATGTTTGAAGGGCGCTTATATCTAAGAAACTCGGGCGCTACCCATAGATTAGTGGTGTCCAAAGACAAACGACTGCATATGCTTACTGCAGCCCATGACCATGTCGGCCATAGAGGAGTCTATGCAACAACTCAGCTACTGGTACAGCGATTCTGGTGGCCAGAAATGGAGAAGGATATTAATTGGTTTGTGAAAACTTGTCACTTATGTCAGGAACGACAAAAGACACTGATAAGGATTAAACCGGTTATCACACATACTCCTTCAATATTTCAGACCTTACATGCAGACTGTATGGTAATGAGCACTGCATCGAATAATTGTCATCATATAGTGCATGGAAGGGACGCTCTTACATCTTGGATGGAGGGACGACCTTCACGCTCGGAAACGGGTAGGGCTATAGGACAATGGATTTGGGAAGATATCATCTGCAGATGGGCTTGTATAGCGGAATTTGTAACAGATAATGGATCACCGTTTGTAGCAGCTGCCAACTGGTTGGCTGAGAAGTATGGCATCGTCAGCATTAAGATCTCTCCGTATAATTCACGAGCCAATGGTGTGGTAGAACGACCACACTGGGACGTTCGCCAGGTAATATATAAAATGCTAGGAGCCGCTAATGTACACAAGTGGTTCTGGTTCTTCTCATATATTATGTGGGCGGATCGTGTGAATATACGAAGGAGGCTGGGATGTTCGCCATATTTTATGGTCACTGGGGCGAACCCTGTTCTCCCATTAGACGTCAAGGAAGCGACATGGCTAGTCAAACCTCCTACTGGGGTAATGACCGATGAAGCCTTAATCGCTTTCCGTGCTCAAGCACTAGCGAAACACCAGTTACACGTAGCCTCGATGCGGACTCGTATAGATAAGCAAAAATATGAAGCCCTATTGTGATATGAACGAGATAATCAGGCAGTAATTAAAGACTATAATTTTGTGCCTGGAGATCTAGTACTAGTACGCAATTCAGGAGTTGAATCTTCCTTAAATAAGAAGTTAAAGCAAAGATACCTAGGGCCTATGATAGTGATAAGGCGGACTAGGGGGAGGCCTCGTATGTAGTGGCAGAAATGAATGGAGCGGTTATGCAGAGCAAGGTAGCAGCCTTTAGGGTAGTACCTTACTTTGCTAGGGAGAAGATAGCGATCCCCGGCTCTGTTAGGGACCTCATTGATATATCTAAGCAAGGTCTAAGAAAAATCATAGACGGCCATGATGACCAGTCCTTGCCTTTCAAAGACATGGCCTTTGAGCATGCTCCTTTACACTCAGATGAAGACGAGTAAAAGTCTTAAAAGCCTGTAATGGCGATCGCCCGAACAAGCGATCGCCAGGACGGCGAAAAGACGTCTTCATTAAAACTTCGTACTGGGTAATAAGAGGGAACACCAAACCAATAATAGACTAAGAAGTTTGCTATTGGAAGGTACTCTACCAAAAAGGGGAAAAACTGAAAGGACTTCAGAAGGACAGACAATTATTTAGACAGAGCTGAAGTAATCTCGGATAGCTGTTTCATAGCGACTCTACGTTCAACTGCCTTGAAAAACATATTAGACTCGCAGTCCCGGATACGTGCTTGTAAAAAGAGGATTTGGTGGCGGTTAACTTCGGCATCCTCACTTGCAATAAAAGGGGAAGTGCTGGCTGCCTCAAAGAATTGAGAGAGCGCCTCCGGGATGACCTTAGTGGACGGATCTGCGAACCAAGAGTTTAGCGGAGGGGATCGCCAAAACAAGAAAAGGGCGATCGCTAGATGCTTACCTTCGGTAGACAAAATGTCAAACTTGTCGGTTCTAGCACGTTTGGAACCAGTGGCTGCATAGAGGGACGCCTTGAGAAAAGAATGTCCTTTAGTATCAACTCCAGGGACTTGATCGTAGTCCAGTATAATCACCTCGGGCGTTTATCACTAGACTTGTAAGAGCCCTAGCTTTATTATCATTCATGTCAAGTGACCTAATGAAAAGGAGGACATACCTTGCTGGTATCAGCGGCCGATCGCTTACTACGAGACTTCTTAGTAGTGGAACTAATGATCTCGACATCATCGTCAACGACCATAGGGGCGGACTGATGCAGAGAATGTTAGGGAATCGCTCGATAGCACAGATAAGCAGCTTACGTCGGAAAATTCCTCCTGAGGATAGAAAGTAAGCTCAGGGTTGCTACAAGTGGAAGAGACGAACTCCACCTCTCCAGATTTATCAGTAGGGCGAGTCTGGTGAAGACGATTGCCAATCCTTTGAATCTGAAGGGCGAGTTGGGCTATAGAGAGAGAAAAAGCGATCGCTGTAACACTCACAACCGGGGTTTCGTCCTCTGCGGCCTTGGTAGGAGATGCAGCGTTGAGTTGGGCCTCGCGATCGGCATGAATTCCTTTGCAGATCGCCCCAATAATGTGATACTCGGGAGTATAGCGATACAGTTTGGAATCGAACGAGTGGCAGCTCTGAAGCTTCTACAAGGAAAAGATAACATGATCAAATAAGAAAAGATTTAATGTAACTGATTCCTTAAAGAAACCTTCACCTGAACAAGAAAAGGGTTTTATTACAAAAAAATTATGTGATATAGTAACTACACTAGGAAGAAAACCCTAAAAATATCCTAAGTAGTAAAAGTCAAAAGTACGCAAGAAAATGAGATACTACCATATAAAACATAAAATCCCAAGAAAGAAAGGGCGAAAAGCAGTAAAAGAAATCATTGTGTGAGTCGGACTTTCTTGGAAGGGGGCGATCGTCCTCAGACTCTTCGGAAGATTCTTCGTCACTACCAGAACCAGAAGAGTCCTCGGTCCTGGCAGGGCGATCCTCCTCTGGCGATCCCTTTTCTTCAGACGATTCCTCCTCATCGGAAGACTCAGACTGGATGAACCTTCCTCGGAGTCATTCCCACTGGAAACCTCTTCAGCTTCAATGTCGAGCATGGGATGATCGACGGACAAAGGTTGAGCAGAGTGCACGAAGTTACCAGTGTCGTCCAAATAACCGAGACCTTGAAGCAGCTGCAAAAGCTGGGGAAGCGCTCGAAATTGTGGGAAGGTATGCCTCTAAGAAGGTCGGACAGATTGCGGAGAGGGTGATCGCCCTCATCAAGACTGTCGAAGTCGAAAAGAGACAGCCCGATGGCTGCTCGTCGTAGCGCTACCTCACCATCAAAGAAGGACGCTAAGGCAGGTTCCGCGGTAGGAGAATTCGAGGCGATCGCCCGGATGGTCTCCGAAAGGCGAACCTCCAATTGAAGAGTGCGCAGCTGAAGTTGAGAGGCGTGGTCGATCGCCGCAGCCTCAAGACGACGCGCCTCCTGCACATCCTGACAAAGTGAGCGAAGAGCTAGACAAAACTGCTTTAACACATGTAGCAATGATAAAAACTGCTGGGACTTACCACCGATCGAGAGCGATCCAAGCTGCGCATAGCGGTTATACAGTCTTACCTGAGCAGGAGGAGGCGATCTGAAAGAGCAGGGTTTGGTCTTTGGCCTTTGGCAAGGACCGCAACGCTTCGCCAGGGCCACGGAAGGTGCAAGCGGAAGGGGTGGCCGACAGGACGCACTGTGCGCAGATCATGAGAGGCTGATAAAATGTAGGCCAAGTTAGCAAAAAGAAAACAGAAAAACATAAAGACTTACAACCGACTGGTGGTTGCCTAAGCCCGCGAGTTCTTGAACCGTAATAGGCGGCTCAACAGGACTAGCGGCGCGTAACACGGGTGCACCGGGGTTGGTCTCAAGCGCGGTGAGTGCCAAAGATTTCTTCCGATCATAGGAAGACGCGTTGGCACCGCGAGGAGTGTGAGGGCGCGCAGTACTGCCACGTTTGCGCTTCACAGCAGCATCGAAAGGCGCTGAGTCGACGGCAGGCGCCGGTGTCGAGGAGCGAACGCCAGAAGGACCTGCTATGGGCGCGGGAAACGTTGCGCAACCGATTGGCTTGTGCCCGCGCCGATCAGCTGAAGGAGGTCCAGAGGGCGAGGACTTGGGCGGCGATCGACGACCTCGGCTGGGGAGAAATGGAAGGAGAACGAGCGCGGGCCTTGCCTTTACCCTTGGATGGTCGGACACTGGCGTCCGTGAGAGGGAGCGATCGCCTGTGGAGGTTGAACCCTCGTAGGAGCGATCGCCGGCGCAAGACCAGCGGCAGCGGCGAGGTCTCGAATCTCCCAGGAAATTGTATTGTCCTGAAAATCAGAAGTTAGCTAGAGTAGAAAACTATTGTCAAAAGATAGAAACTACCAAATTAAAAGGACCGCAGAGAAAATAGGGATTATACATTCGATAAATGGAGGAGTCGGAGCTGACAAATTGGAAGATCCGTTGACTTAGCTGCCGTACGCGAATGGCGAACGCCGACTCCGCATACTCAGCGTCGTCGTATTGTGAAAGGTGGTTGGCCTATGCAGAAAGTCAAAAGAAAACATAAGCATTACTCCAAGTAACCAGTAAAATACTTACCAAGTATTTCTGCATACGTTTAAGCAGTGCTCCAGCGTCCGCGTGCGACATTCGATCTTCAACAAAAGACGCCCGTGTGCGCGAGATCCCATGCCTTCTGCAAGTGGCGAAAAGTTTCTCGAGGAAGGGATGACATAATGTGAATTCACTAAAACACGGATGCAATAGTAGAGACTGGGGCGAACGCCAGGGTCAAGCCAAACATCCAGCTTTTATGTGGAAAAATGTACGGCAGCGACGATCGAGAAGCGCCGAAAGACTAAAGTTAAATTGACGCCCAAAGAAACCCGCTAATGAGACGGTGATCTCCGTGTCTAATTATAGGCATGGCTATTAATAAACATCACGGCGATCACGGATATCTGGACGAGATATCTCAGCAAGGGGCGATCGCTACCTAACGTTGAGGGTATCCTCCCACTGGCACATAGTGAACTCCTGATAGGAATAAACTGAACTTGTAATCACCGTACTTGGCAAAAATCAGAGGGAGTGCATCTTCGGACAAAACCAACGTAATAGTGAAACCAAGGGAGCGATCGACTGAGGACAGTCATCTTTTAGTTGGGGGAGATGAAAGGGTGTAAACCATTCTGAGCTTACAATTCACAGTGAGATACAGAGGCCCTTATTTTTGCGATTGCGGTCCATTTCCTTCCTTTTCTCTTAGTCTCTTTCAATTATCACAAGCCAAAGTATCTATTTAGTCTATAAAAACAGCCCTGTATCTTAGAATAGGAACCAAGTAATCTACACCCCAGATTTGATATCAGAATTTACTCTGAATAAGAATTCTAGTGTTAACACTTGAGGACTAGTGATTTGTGTGATAAGAGATCGAACACTGCAGTTCACCTTAAGCAATTAGGCGCTATCTGGTTTCGTGAGCGATCGCCATTGTGATATTCAACGTCAGGTCTATTAGACTTGATAAGCAGGCTTTTATAAGTCATCCGTGGACTGCCCTGGGGATTGTTAAGTACGGGTTGGAACCCTATACGGCTAGCGATTGCTCATAGTAACTAGGGACGGCTGTCAGAGAACTCCGACTGTTCAGGACGTTGCCTATAGTAAGACTGCCCTGGGGATTATTAAGTACGGGTGGGAACCCTATAAAGGCTAGTGATCGCTCATAGTAACTAGGGACGACTGTCAGAGAAATCTGACTGTTTCAGGACGTTGCCTATAGTAAACTAAGGACTATGGACTAGTGTGCCCAGTTGCTTATAGGAACTAAGGATCTACTACGTGTTAATACGGGTGATCGCTTATAGTGTTTGATAAAGTTTGAGTTTGGGTTTTATAAAGAGAACTGTTAAGTGTCCCGTGTACACTCGCCCCCAAAAGCGATCCCCTTGATATTGGTGATCGCCCTCACATAGAGATCGCCCTTACTATTCAAGTGCCTTGTGTGTACTAGCCTGTAAAAGCGTTCTCTAGCTACTAGTGATCACCCCAGAGCGATCGTCTAAGTCTGTACTCTGCTAAGAACTAGTTATTGTAATAAGCCTTAAGAGCTTACCCTCCCAGATCGAACTGATCAATATAAATATTTGATTGGGTGTTGTGTATTGGGCAATTACAAAGACACCCCGCACTAAACATCTCAACGCGATCTCAGCTACCAGAGAACAAGCATCGATGATGTTGCCCGGCTCTTCAATCTTCCCTGATCTACGTCCGGCAATCGCAGATTATACAACCCGAGTTGTTAATCTGCGTGAACGAGACCCCTCTGCGACCACCAATACTGCTCACATCGACAGCATCGGAGGCAAGCGCAATGCAGCTGCTGGTTGTGACCTCCCCTATACCAGTTTGGAGGTATGGAACAAAGTTCGCCTTCAAGCTACTGCGTATCATTATCCCCACACTATCCTTCCACATGTAACAATCAATGCTTTTCCACCATCAGAGAAACGGGCGTATGGGTTTTTGACTCAGCAATTGCAAATATGGATCCAAACTACATATGGCCTCAAAGCGGCCTCAAAGGTGGCTTTCAAAATTCTAAAGCTATAAAGAACCATCTAATTCTATATATCTTAGGACATGCTGTGGTCGATATTCGTTTAATTTTTCGAATTGTTCCTATCTCTCGCGAAGCTACCTTCCAGCGATATCACCGACAGATTTCTTACATATGCACAACGTTTCGATATCATTCCTCAGCCTCCAGTTAGAGGAGCCAGGTTCCGAGGTCCTTATCCAGAACTGTCAACGTCAATGTATATATTGAAAAGGAGCAAAGCGTGCAGGTGGCGGCCCTATGGCGGACATCCTCCCTTTAGATCAACTTCGTGCTCTCGCTGATTTGATTCCGCTGGATAGGAGCTAAAGCTAATCATTGTCTTACAGCGAATAACAGTCATAGTTTGAGTCTTGATTTCCGTCTGAACAAATTCTTTGACAAAGCGATGTATTTGGCATTGTCATCAAAAGCCGTAGTATAGAGCAGGTCTGCTAGTAGGCTGTAGTAGAATACTTGTACAGTTCCGTATTTGTATCCTAAATCTGTCGCCTCATGCTGCCTTTCTATTTATAAGCTGAAGTGAACTGATCACTGGTACTGTAGTATACAGACTATTTGGACTGTGGAGATGAGGTATATTGTGTGCTGTTTCCTTGCTATTCTCTGTTGTTCAGGCTCTCCTTATAGTTTGACGATCAAGTGCTGTATAATGCTAGAGATAATGTAATGAATACTATTGAACATTATACAACATAGGAGGTATACTATCGAGCAAAACCGATGCTACAGAATACTAGGGAGTGCTATGTATTGGTTGGTGATGTATTATGTAATACTTTGATGGTTTGATGCTACAGCGATTTAAGCGTGATGCTACGGCTCACTATAGCTGAAAATCAGGATTTGCTGATGGACATGAGATACGTAGGAAGATTACAGAAGAAGAAAAGAAAAAAGAAAAAAGCGCGCACATCGCCCGTCAGCTTCGGGCAATGACAGCTTCGGGCCCGCCCCTCTTGTCCGCTTCGACGAGCGCACAGGCACGTCCCTCGTCCTCGTCGTCCACCATATCATCGTCGCCATCGCCGTCAGCGTCGAACTTGGCTGCTGCACCGCCTGAGAAGTCGACCGGTCCCCGGAGGTCACTGTTGCCTTGATGCTGTGTGATCAATAAGGATGAGGAGCATGATCATCAGTATGCGGGAAAGGAGAAGGGAAGGGCACCAGAAATACGTACTCGCAGCTGCTTCTGCACGATATCGCAAATTTCGCACAAACTGTACTCGTGCAGCTTGATTTCGTGGCCTGGTCGGTCCTCTATGGTGGAGATAAAAATAGAACGTAAGGATTCCATGCAACGAGAAACATTGCTGTGATGCTATGGGTAAGGAGACATACCGAAGATGATGACTGCGACATCGACGGAGCACAGTACGCCCTAGCTCATACGCTTTCTTGAACAGCCCATTCTTGCGATGCGAGCAGGCGGGAGGCGAGGGAGGCGAGGTGGTGGGTGAGAGGGGGATCTTATAGGCAAAATGTTATAATAAGAATAGAGAAATTGCCAAGATATCAGCACAAAAATAGTGCAACATTGGAATGAACAATACGAATGCAAAGAGAGCGTACCTTGAGGAATGTTACAGAGCGGTTTTGTTCATGCTGCACGGAGAGTGTGTGGTGAGCATACGTAGTTGGGAAAGTAGAGTGAAAAACGGAGGAAAGTCCGAATTGGTAGACAAACACACGAGGGTTTCTTCGTCGCCTATTGTCGTCCCCGGGCTGGTACGTGCTGAAAGGCAGAGAAACTCACTGTTATGGGTTGTATCTCAATCTTTCTCCTGCCCATGGTTGTGAGTGGGCTGTACTAGTCAGAGCAAGGAGCAAGCTCTGTTGAATCAGTCACAAACAACCGTATGTAAGCACGCTAAAAATAAATTTCTATTCATTCATTCAAGCTTGACGTTGCCGCTCTCGGCATAATCAAATCACCATTTTGTCCAAGCAGTGTGCCTGCGTTTCGACTAAATGCTTCGCACAACCAACCAAGGCGCAGACTCTTCTACGTTGTAACCTGTAACACGGACGCCGAATCCAAGCCTGAGTCGGGCACATCATCGGCTCAACGAAGACGGAGACCCCTTCAATGTGCAACACGAATGCTCGCAGCGTCTCTGATTCGCTCAATATGTTCCAGGATGTGTGGGAGGTACGTGTAAATGCCGTTGGAGATGAGTACCAGCTGCACAATGGCGGCTTCACCCATCCCTGCAAGTGATGCCACCACACAACCACAAACATTATAAGCTTCGAGAACTTCATGCCCAGCTATCTTATCACCTATCTTCGCCCATACCCTTATCCGTACATTTCAGCCCAGGAATTGTTCGTTGAGCCGGCCAGCGCCACACTAGTGGATTACATCCTTTTTACTTACAGGGACACGCTACTCAATGTACAACCCAGGCCCCTGAGACTGGAAGGTCTGCTTCGACAATTTCGTTGTGCACTGCAGTCTGCTGCACCCCCAGTACATAACATACAAACTCAAGCAAGAATCAAAAACAGGTCAGCTACAGAAGTCTTATTTAAATGAGCAAGAGATTAAGAACTGCATCCATAATCTACGAGATTGATTCCCATGGTGCGTGAAGAACGAGGGACGTGGTGGCTGAGGTAAGCACAGACCCGAGAAAGTTGAGCATTGTGCGCAGCTCAAGGTAGGACGACAGCGCACATGTTGTCTGTCTCATACTGCTTGAGGCACTGCTGCCAGAAGCACTGGCGGAGGGCGTCATACGGCTGGTATTTCTCTCTGCGTCGTGGTGACGTTAGCATATATACGCTTGAGTTGGTAGGAAGAAGGCACACCTAAAGCTGGAGCAGGTCACCTGCGTGCATATAAACTTGCACCTAGCACACATGCAAGGTAGTTTCATTCTGGTCAATTCACCCAAGTTCATCCTTCTTGCTCGTCCTCTGTCCTCGCCGGGTCTTCGTCTGACACATTAGCATATATGTACGCTTGAGTTCGTTGGAAGAAGGCACACCTAAAGCATACAACAGGATTATGCTTCACCTTCCATTTCATCTCCTTCGCCGTACCCAGCGTCACACTATAATCCCTCGTCCCCTCTCCTCCCTTCTCAGAAGACACCCATATCACTCCCACTACCCCCTAAGGCGATACACTCCCCCTTCCACTCCCATTGCACCATCACTAGCTGACCTTGCTCCTCCGCTCCTTCTTCTCCTTCCCCCTCTCCTTATTCGCCTTCTTCTCCAACGACCCCTTATCTCCCCTTGCCCTTGGCGTGCGAGATTTCCTGCACGTCCGCCGCATGCCACGCAGGACGCCCTATCTTCCTCCTAACCAAGGAACTTCTACACAAGCTTCTTCGAGTTGAACTTGCTCTTCGACACTGACGTCGGAGTTAGCACAGACAAATGTTGCAAAAGCCCTGCCGAGGCTCTAGGTACATCTTCCCCCTGCCGCTGAGGACAGGAAAATATGGATAGCAGTGGGCAAACTCGCCTGGCGTTGGCATCGCAGGGGAACTGGGGAGGATGTTCAGCTCCGGAAGATTAAACGGTGCTCTCGGTCCTTGACCTTGTCTTTGGTTGACCACAGGCGCACCTTCTCAACCTTGAGCAGAAGATAACAAAGGCTTCGTCCCCGGACTCGCACCCGATGCATCCGCGAACTCTTTGTTGGAATCCTCCTCCTTGTTGTCATCCTCATCGTTATCGTTATCGTCGCTTCTATCAGATAAAAACCCGCCGTCATCTCCATACTGCAGCTGTTCTGCGGCTCCACCTGCAGGGTCTTGATTCAACTGGATCGTATCTACGCCTTGCATCTGTAGCGTAGCGTAAAAACCCGGTAAAACCGATTGAACGAAAAGAAAGGCGTGAAGAAAGAAAAAGACAACACACCGGCGGTGCAGAAATAAACAATGGCCTGCCCCTCTCAATCAGCTCTCTGTAAATTTTATCAAGTTCTACGCGTCCAGCGTGTGCATCAGCCTGTGCTTGATCGTTATCCCACCTTGAGAGGGTGTAGACGCACGGGTCGAGATCAGGAGGAGCGTGAATGGCTGCATGAACAAATAATAATAATAAAATCAGCAAGGACAAAAGGAGCAAAAGAAAGAAAAGACAAAGCGAGGAAAGAAAACATACAGCATTCCCCTCCGCATTAAACCCAAACTTGCTCTCTCCTCCCCCTTCCTCTGCCCCAACACCAAAACACACCAAAACACACCTCCACTCCCATAGAAACCTCGTCCAAGACCTCCTTCCCCAACAGATCTTTATTCCCCCGCCCTCCACGAGCTCCAGGAAATGCATCGAAGAACCCCGGCTCGCCGCTGTTGCTCACGCCCTGAGGTGGTATATGTATGTCGTTTGGCGGTGTGTACATATACTGTAGAACATCCGTTCTGTCTCAGCACGGAAAGCGGCATAACGGCTTCAAAGGGAAGATCAATCACACCAAAGGCGAACAATTCAAATAGCCCGACATCGTTCGAAACCGCCTAAACGTCGTCCCAGTACAAAAATAGATCAACGACTCATCGACTCGATCATATCACATCCGCATCCACATCGAATCAAATTCACATATCTCTATCCGCACTTCCACACGAATCCAGAGGCCCAGGAAAAGAAAAGCGGAATAGCCGACAAGCTATTACTTTAGCCAGGCGCTCAACGGACCTACAACCAATTGCTTCAAACGCTTGGAAACATACCAAGTATATAAAATTTAGCGTAGGGAAACATATTTAAGTAGCGTACAATTATTTGGTACGAGGTCGTCGGTTTTTGACCTCAGCAAAAATCACAACTTGCTTCTTATACACCTACTTGCTCTGAAAACAAAAACCCCAAAACTAAATTCATCCGAAATTCGACGTCGTCGTATCGTCGAAGTTTACCTCACGTCGCAAACCGCTCACATACTCGTCGTTATCCGTCTTTCCACGTCCGCTTTCCGTCTCGCATCAACGTTCCGTCGCCTCCGGTTTCGCGCTTCTCGATCACGCTGGTCATCGTGGAAATATAGGCACTCATTAACCCTTCGCCTGCTGAACATATAACCTCAGCAAACGAACCGTTGGCTGTTAAAACAGTCACACCTACAAGGGAGAATACTCCGTCCTAAAGAGGACAGTTTAACTCATCTTCAACTGGAGCCCACCGCGAGGGGGGTTCTATTGTGTGTCTTAAAAACTCTACCGTGTCCCGTGAGACCTACACTACAAAACTGCTTCGATACACGCCGTATCATCCGTATCATAGGCCCGAAAGCGTGTTCGTTTTACTTCACCACTCGTTCAAAACCAAACCGCATCAGTAAGAACTTCACTGGATGCCTCAACATCTGGTGTCACGGAATACTTCTCGTATTCAGATTCATCGTATTCCTTAGAATCTCGTTCGCCATCCCCGCCTCGTTTCATACCAGTCGTTAACTGGAATATGTCGATCAATTATCATCATCCAAAACTATTTCACCAACCAAAATGTCTACCATGCCAGGAAGGAATCATCACTCCGCACCAAAGTTTGACAGAGCACCAGCTTCTTTGGTTAGGTTCCTTGACGAGGTACACCGTCTAGCTACGAACTGCACGTTAACTGAACAGGAGACCATCGATCATGCACTAGCATACGCACCGACGGAAGACTACGACCTCTGGGCATTACAGCCTGCAGCAGCAGGAGGTAACTGGGCAGCGTTTAAAGCAGCTATGATCGGGCTGTACCCAGGAGCATCTGGCGACCGAAAATACTCTGTAAATGACCTGCAAAACCTTATCGAAGAACAAGCTTCCGTACCTATGAAAACCCAAAACCAATTCGGAGAATACTATCGGGCGTTCCTAAAAATTTCCATGTTCCTAAAGGCAAAAGACCGCCTCACGGACAGGGAAATCAGCAACATGTTCTTTCAAGGGTTTCCTCTCGAATTCAGAAGGGAAGTCCGCGAACAGCTACGTCTTCAAAACCCACAACATCACCCGGACGACCCATGGACCCTCGACGACATCTCGGAAGCAGCCATATTCGTTCTTTCACGACACCCGTCCGCTGGAGGGTTCTCCGCAGCTCCGCCCCAAAAACGTAACGCCTCCAGATAAACAAGCAATCGTAAAACAAGAAGTCTTCGATGTATCTAGCCTGGGCAAGGCGTTCAACAATGTAAACCTTGTAGAAGCGGTTGCAATACTCATGCAGAAAATGAACCAAGGTGGAGGGCCAGCGACCCCTACTGCAAATACTCAGCAAACGGGACAGAATTACATTCAGCGGAACAACGACTGTACCTTCTGTTCAGAACCGACACACTACATGAACAACTGCGCTTCCCTCATGGATTACCTCAAGAAAGGTTGGTGCAAGCGGGAG
Source organism: Psilocybe azurescens (assembly GCA_023853785.1). NCBI lineage: Eukaryota > Fungi > Basidiomycota > Agaricomycetes > Agaricales > Agrocybaceae > Psilocybe > Psilocybe azurescens. Next base: position 39,358 of record JAJIRX010000166.1, on the reverse strand, counting down.
CCACCATCATATCAGGTCTCGCTTCCGGACGGAAGTCGCATATCTGGAAGGACCGCGTTAGGGGCTAAATTTGAAAGAAAAGATAGATAACTGGAGGCAGCTTAACCCGACGACCCCCTGGCGTACAGTCGGTGTCAGCAAACGTCGTAGAGATCCAAGACACAGGATCAGCTAGCCGAATTGAAGAAATCTACGACGACGCACCAGAAGATGTACGTCCGACCGCTACACAACGGGAGAAGGAGGAACTTGAGATGCTAGAGACTCTAGCACTATCAACGCAAAAGAAAATAGAGGAGTCTCGTAAAAGAATGGGCACCTCAGCGGCAGCAGGACCGACAACCCGAAGCAAAGGGAAACAGGCAGACATGACAGGACGAAACACCACAACAACGCAAGCATCCACAACTCCAGTACCAGAGCCAGCGGCTGGGGCATCGACCGGGCTCAGTATCGTTATATGACACCTATCGAAGACCCGAAAATCGTGGATGCAGTGGTTAAGCGAGGACTGTTCGACGGTAACGCTTACCACGCAAGAACTTCTGGCAATCGCACCTGAGGTTAGGAAACAAATTAAAGAGATGATACAGACAAAACGGCTTACCTCGTCGGGATCTGCCTTCAACATGATCACAGCGTCAGCTGAGGCATCGCCGGCGTCAAAACACCACAGCCAAGGGCGAACCCTTCCGGACAGGAATGACGGATTAGTGGTCGCGAAACACGTCGAGGACCTACGTGCTATCGAGGTACTGCTTGAGGGAAAGTTCACTGTGGAAGCTCTCATGGACGACGGATGCCAGATTGTCGCACTACGGAGAAACCTATGGGAACGGTTGGGGCTCCCCATCCGATCAGACCACCAAATGCAGATGGTTTCGGCCAATGCCACAACATCTCGGACCGTGGGGCTTCTGCATGACCTAAAAATAGTCATCGGGGCTATGAATTCTATCTACAAGTTCAGGTGGTCGAGGGAAGCGCCCCTCACGAAATGCTACTAGGACGACCTTTTCTAACACTGACGCAGGCTAGTGTTCAGCACTTCACAAATGGAGACTCCCATGTCACTCTAGTCGACCCGAACACATGTGCTGTCATTACGGTGCCTACTAAAGCGCGGAAAGCAAAGGACGCCGCGGCCAACTCGGTACTAACGGGTTTTAGGAATCGATGAATTGGCCGACGGCCAAGGAGACTCCAACACGGAAGAAGAAAGCCTAGAGAGAGAAAGTATATCAGCGGTTGAAGAATTCGGTAAACGACTTGTTTGATGAAGGAGGATACGAAGGGGGTACGAGGACATGCCGGGTATGCAGACGGTGTCGGAGTCGGAAGACGAGGGAGAGGGGGACGATGACGACTGGTTCGAGGGAAGAGGGGGGGGACGGTGACGACTTGTTTGAGAAAAAGGGGAGGAAGACGAAGGGATGTACGAGGACATGCCGGGTATGCAAACGGTGTCGGAATCCGAGGACGATGACGACTGCGCCGGCGACGACGGCGAATGGGACGATGTCTACGACTACAAGGAACCCACCCGGTTCGACGAATCCGAGGTCGCAGCAGAATCATTCGCATACAAAAGGTGGAAAACCGCGTCAAACCCGTTGCGACCACGCTTCCTGAGAATTTCAGAATTGTGCGAAAAACACCCAGGAACCCTTTACAGGGAATGCCGGAGCTACCGACGAGGCCTCCAGAGTTCACGCCTGGGAAAAGATACACTGAGGAACGTAAACAGGCAATGAAGGTTAATGAAGAGGGATTCCTTTGGCCGGAAGAAGAAAAACTGGTACACTACCTGCTGAAAGCGCACGAGGACGGGTTTGCCTGGGACGAAAGCGAGAAAGGAAAATTTAAGACAGAATACTTCGAACCAGTGACAATTCCTACAGTGGAACACGTACCGTGGGTACTCCGCAATATCCCCATCCCAAGAGGAAGTTACGACCAGGTCATCAAGTAATAAAGTCTAAAATATCATCAGGAATATACGAGCCATCGAACTCCTCATATCGGTCCAGGTGGTTCACGGTGCTGAAGAAAGATGGCAAATCGCTACGCCTCGTGCACGATCTGCAGCCGCTGAATCGGGTCAGCATCAAAGATAGCGTTACCACCCAGCGTGGAGCCATACGCGGAATCCTTTGGAGGAAGAAGCTGCTACGGTATGTTCGACCTCTTCGTCGGCTTCGATCAGCGAGAGCTGGCAGTGGAATCACGGGACCTCACAACGTTCCAGACACCGCTTGGTACATTTCGACTCACGTCGATTCCAATGGGATACACAAACTCTATGCAGATTCAGCATGGGGACACGACATTTCTCCTACAAGACGAAATTCCGCACGTTACACAGCCCTTCATCGATGACATACCCGTCAAAGGTCCGACCACTCGCTACGAACTTCCAAGAGGAGGGTACCAGACCATACCGGGAGAACGGCGGCATTAGGCGATTTGTGTGGGAGCATCTAGAAAACGTAAATCGGGTTATACAGCGCATACGGATTGCGGGAGGAACGTTTTCCGGGCCAAAGTCTAGTCTGTGCGCAGCGTCAGCGGTGATTGTTGGGCATGTATGCAACTATGAAGGAAGAATACCGCTGCAATCGAGAGTCCAGAAGATAACTGATTGGCCGATATGCAAGAACGTTACCGATGTGCGAGGATTCCTAGGAACGTTGGGTACAATCCGGGTGTTTATAAAGATTACGCTAAACACGCGAAGCCGCTAGTGGATCTTACCCGAAAGGATAAAGAGTTTACCTTCGGGAAACGGAGTTGGCCGCGATGGGCAAACTCAAGCTGCTGGCCGAAACATGTCCAGCGATCCGCGCGATCAACTACGACTCAGACAACGAGGTGACACTGGCGGTCGATTCTTCATGGATGGCAGTGGGATATGTACTGTCACAGACAGGAGACGACGGCGTTCGATATCCTTCACGGTTCGGTCAATAACATGGAACGAAGGGAACAACGCTACTCACAGGCCAAGCTGGAACTGTATGGAACATTCCGTGCGCTGAAAGATGCTCGACTCTATATCGTAGGCGTGAAGAAGCTCGTGGTCGAGGTGGATGCCAAATACATCAAGGGGATGATCAATAACCCGGACATTGTTCCTAACGCCGCGGCAAATCGGTGGCTTGCGGGGATCCTTCTATTCAGTTTCGAGCTGAGGCACATTCCTGGGAAAGATCATGCAGCGGCGGATGGACTTTCAAGGCGAGGACGAGCAGAAGGAGACCCCACAGACGAAGAAGACATCGACGATTGGATTGACGAAGCTAATGGCTTTGCGGTCGAACTGTTAAACTGGAAGCAATCACATGTACAACAAACGATGGAGAACAGGGACGACTTACAGGACGACCCGCCATATCTTCCTCGCGACGAAGTCCGAGTGCCAAGACGCCCAGAGAGCTAACTATTACCACCGCGGGCGCTTGTGTTGCAAGCGGCGGTGGCAATTTCAAACATCCCGCGTGACAGAAAAAGGCAGCGCGCTAGGGACGAAGACATTGGCAGAAATTCGACGATTCCTAGCGAATCCATCAATAAGGCCACGAGAAGACATGACCGACCAAGAATTCACGAGGTTTGTGCGACAAGCCTCGGACTACTTCCTACGAGATGCAGTCCTGTGGCGGAAAGACAAAGAGGGAAAACACAAGCTGGTGATACCTGCAAATAGGCGGATTTCGATCATTCAGCAAGCACACGACGACCTAGGCCATAAAGGAGTCTTTTCCGTTCGCATGCGGCTTTTGGAACGATTCTGGTGGCCATACCTGGAAGATGACGTCAAATGGTATACGCGCACCTGTCATGAGTGCCAGGTCAGACAGCTTCGAAAGATACAGATACCACCTACAGTTCCGACACCAAGGGGACTGTTCAGGAAGGTATACGTGGACACGATGTTGATGCCGAAAGCTAGCGGATATCGATACATCGCTCACGCACGTTGCTCGCTCTCTTCGTTCCCCCGAATGGGCGAAGTTAAAAACAGAATCAGCCAAAAACCTGGCATCATTCCTCTTTACAGCGATCCTCTGTCGGTGGGGAGCGATCGAAGAAATAGTGACGGATAATGCCCCGCAGTATCTAGCGGCGGCGGAACTGCTGGTGGAAAAGTACAAAGTTCATCACATCAGGATTTCGCCCTATAATTCCCGGGCACAAGGGCCCATCGAACGCAGACATTTCGATGTAAGAGAAGCTCTAGTCAAGGCGTCGGGAGGGGCGGAGTCTAGGTGGCCTGAAGTGGCACCGTCAGTCTTCTGGGCAGAACGCGTAACGGTGCAGAAAAGCACGGGCTACTCACCTTACTACCTTGGCGCACGGGGTCGAACCTCTGCTACCCTTTGACCTCGCTGAGTCCACGTACCTCTGCCCCGCAGGAGAGGAACATTGGTCCACCACGGATTTGATCGCACAGAGGGCGGTAATGCTGCAGAAACGCGAAGAGGACCTGAGTATAGTGCGAGAACGAGTCCTATCAGCAAGATGGAAAGCGGTCAAACAGAAGGAGGAGGAACACCGTCGAAATACCATTGACTTCGACTTCAAGCCCGGCGCGCTGGTCCTGGTGCGAAACTCTGTCATCGACAAGGATCTAGGTAGTAAAACGAAGCCGCGATACCTTGGACCTATGCTGGTAGTCAGGCGGACTGCTGGAGGATCGTACGTACTCAGCGGAATTAGATGGGGCAATATCTAAGCTCCGATACGGCGCCGCGCGACTTTTCCCCTTACTTCCCTCGTACGATGCACGCTGTCCCGGTGACGAGCATAGTAGAAATGACCGGCAGCGAAGCTCGAAGAATTAGACCGAGTAGGCTCGGACGACGACTCAGGTACCGAGTCCTCGGAATGACTACATCTGGCAAACCCAAAAAGGCATCAGATGCCTATCAAAACGTCCGGCCGGACGACCAACAACCACTCACGACAACTCGTAGCAGTTTCTATTCTCATTGCTTCCTCCACCTGCTTATCTCAAAGATTCTTTTTTCATTTTCTTACTTTCATCTTCACGCTTATCCTTGACTTGTCTCATTTTTCTGCTACTTCCTTCCAGCATCACAAAACTTATTTAAAGCAACTCGTATCAGTCTCCACTCTCCCGTTATTTACACCATCTTATTCCCGGTCTCTGTATCGATTCACTCTCTTACCCTCGTCTTCCTACAATTTCTCCTATTTTCCCATTTCACAGATTCCCCTTTTCTGCGTACAGTCTGTATCGCACAAAGTTTCAGCAGCGTGGCCAGAGATTGTGCGACCATAAGCACACACCGATTACAAGGCTTCTTCATCAGCTCCGTACACCTCACGACCTCCCCCCTCCCGGAGCTGAAACCAACGACACGGCCTCGATCGTCAGCGTCGTCAGCTGGGAAAAGATCCACTCCACGGGCACGCCGAACCCTATCACGGAGACGTTCGCAATGAAGAGCAAAGTTTCCATCAGAAGGAGGTTCAGGCGGATTAGCCACGGGAACGACGGGGATGCCCGCGCGATCAAGAAGATCATCGACCAAGGCAAGGACCCAGTTTGCCTCGCCGAGGGCATTGTACGGATCAACCAGGAGACGCTGCTGTTGACGAACAATGATTTGGGCATCATAATGGTGCAATTCCGCACTGAAGAATGCACGTTGCTCCGGCGTTGAGGGCATTGAGAAACTTTTCTGCGCAATCCTTGCCTGCAGCTCGGACCACTCGCTCCCCACTCAGATCGACGCGTTTGAGACAGTCCAGGAAGAGGCCCACATGCTCGTCATCGAGCGAGCAGACTCGACCAAAGCTCTGGGCGACCGTCTTGGCCCGTATGAATTGATCCAACTCCAATGCAAGATGTTTTACCTCGACCTCGGTGATTGCACCCCGCTCCCGCAGCATCCGGATGGCCATGGTTTCAATGAAGCTTTTCAATGCTTCATACTCGGTGTACGACAGGTCAGCGAAGATGCTCGTAGTGTGGCACAGTGGGGAGGAAGAGACGGCGCTCGTCAAGGCCTTCATCCCCAGGTTCAGATTGCAGCACGTCATTGAGAAAATCGGCAATAATTGGTCGATTCGCAGGATCGGCATGGGCGTCAAGGCTTCAAATATCATGGGAGGCGACATCTCACAACAGTTTTCGAAGGCGATATCTCGCTATTGACTGGGAAGTCAATGTTTATAGTGTCTGGGTGGTGTAGAACATCCGTTCTGTCTCGGCACGGAAAGCGGCATAACGGCTTCAAAGGAAAGATCAATCACACCAAAAGGCGAACAATTCAAATAGCCCGACATCGTTCGAAACCGCCTAAACGTCGTCCCAGTACAAAAATAGATCAACGACTCATCGACTCGATCATATCACATCCGCATCCACATCGAATCAAATTCACATATCTCTATCCGCACTTCCACACGAATCCAGAGGCCCAGGAAAAGAAAAGCGGAATAGCCGACAAGCTATTACTTTAGCCAGGCGCTCAACGGACCTACAACCAATTGCTTCAAACGCTTGGAAACATACCAAGTATATAAAATTTAGCGTAGGGAAACATATTTAAGTAGCGTACAATTATTTGGTACGAGGTCGGTTTTTGACCTCAGCAAAAATCACAACTTGCTTCTTATACACCTACTTGCTCTGAAAACAAAACTCCAAAACTAAATTCATCCGAAATTCGTACGTCGTCGTATCGTCGAAGTTTACCTCACATCGCAAACCGCTCACATACTCGTCGTTATCCGTCTCTCCACGTCCGCTTTCCGTCTCGCATCAACGTTCCGTCAGCCTCCGGTTTTGCGCTTCTCGATCACGCTGGTCATCGTGGAAATATAGGCACTCATTAACCCTTCGCCTGCTGAACATATACCCTCAGCAAACGAACCGTTGGCTGTTAAAACAGTCACACCTACAAGGGAGAATACTCCGTCCTAAAGAGGACAGTTTAACTCATCTTCAATACATAGGTGTTCTGAATGTGGCCTCATGAGTGGGATTGGATTTCTGAGATCGTCGGAGAGTTGAGAGATGACGCGGATGAGAAAAAGAGCACGCAGAACCAGTGACCACAGACGGGGATCATTGTCAGTCTTTCTCACCTGTAGTTATTTTACTTGCTTACTTGCAATGTCATCATCGCCTTATTTCCATTCCCGACTTGCACTGTGTTTGTTTTTTCAATTGATCTCTGCCAACCTTCTGGAATCTGGATACACTGCGGCAGTCTGAACTCATGCATGGCTTCAGAGGGTTCCAGGTCCCAGGTACCTCCCTCAATGACGATTTGTACACTTCTCATAGAGGTGATGACCCATGGCTAACGTCCAACACCCTCCTGTGGTGGATCGAAACTTCCTTTCACTTTCCTCGGCTCTGGATCGGCGTCTCACATCGGTTTGGTGTGCGGCTGCCTGTACTCGGGCATAGCGATGGGTGCCACATGCCGTGTTCAACGACTCGTACGTACACTCACATTCGTCGCCACGGTGTTAGCTCATGTCTCCATGCTCAATACTCTCTTCGAATCTCCTCATCGGGGTGTAAAACAACCAAGGAAAATAATGATAATCTGCCCTCTCAAAGATCCGTCCCACTCTCACAGTGACGCGGGTCACTCAGCCCCGAAATCTCACATCCACCACTGACAGCACTATTGTAATCTAAACCGAAAGAGTGCCGTGGAGTGCTTTAAAACCATTACAAGTCTCTATTTGATCAATTGCGGTGTATCTAACAGGCAGTCCACATGTTTGTTGTGACTCGTTGTAATCCGTTGGAGCTACAAGTCTCTGAACCGATCTGCACAATCACTGCGTGCAATTGACTTTTTGTCTCTGATATTGTCCGCAAGCTCTTTGGGACGCATTTCTGATGCATTTGTATGCGGTACAACGCTTCAATCATCTCTACAAGAATGGCTTCGCGGTGCTCATTATATATCTCTTTGAGAACACACGCTGTTTGTTGGATAGGCTCGGCGGACTCCTTCCTTGAGTTTATTTCTTTTCTGGTTATTCTTCTGCTGCTGCCTGAGTAGCATTATGCTTATTCTGCTTCGTATCATACGCAACACTCCATATAGAATAACCTACATCACAATACAAGCTCGATTCTGATGTTGCTGAAAACAGAAACAGAGAGTGACCCGGAGTGGATCATATTTATTACGGGTCTCCAATCAGCGCAGCCCAAATGTCAATTGGACGAGTCCAGGCGTGTCCAGAGTACCGACTTAAAATAAGGTGAGTAAAATAGTGAACCGCACTGGACGTGCATTCAACAATAACAAAAAGCAGCTGGCCATGCACCATCATGTTCTCCCCTGCTGATTGTTCTATGATACGATTCTGCACGCTGACATCCACCAAGTTCTATTTTTCAATGCGAGGGGAGACCATGTCAGTGATCGCCCACATTCTGACATGTTACAGAACATAAAGAAATATAGTGACGAAGGTGTGAAAAAGTCCCAAGGACAAATATTGAGAAGAGAGGAAATGTCAACGTAGCAAAGGGAAGGACCAATCTTTGAATACCCATAGATGAGTGAACTGATAGAATGACAGTAAGGAAAGTGACAATATAAACCAAAAGTGTCGAAATAAGTGATGGGGGAATTAATGCGGTAACAAAGAGATCAAAAACTCAGAACGAGAGAGAAAGAGGATTGATATAGACAAGTTGGAACTCACGCAGACCGGAGAAGGATGGAAGAGGGTATTGAAAAGCGGTTACTGCCCACCAAACGATAGTATAGCCCCAAACTACAAGTGTTCAAAAATTTTCATAGACCACTTCCTCGCCACCCCTTCGCAACGATAAAAAGAATGATTAGGCAGTCGTCATGACGAGCATGCACCTGAGTGAGTCGAGCATCATGCACAGCTCGATGTAGGAGAGCACCGATGTGTTGTTGCTTGAGGTATTGCTGCCAGAAGCGCCCGGCGGAGGGTGTCGTACAGCTGGTATTTCGATCTGCTATACATTCACATTAGCATACACGTCGAGTTAATATGCAAGGAAATGAAGCTTCACCTCCCATGTGCACGCCACTGGAGTTTATACATATATGCGCGTCCATGTGATTGCTCGAAGCGGAAAAGAACAAAAGAGGAGAATACTGACTATTAGCCAATCTCATCTCCAATTGTTCTTGCCGCCTTTGAACTCAAAATCTCTCTACCACGTTCCTGAACGAGACACCCAATGTGCCGGCAGATGTGGTCTGCGAGGGTGAGCGCTAGCAGAGAGCACAGCAGGAGAGTGGACGACGACAAATATTGGGCTGTGAGGGGAGAGGAAGGGTTGGTTAGTAATTGTGTTGTAAGAAGAAGGATGTAGGAATGAGAGAGGAGAAAATAGAAGTAAAGACAATGGGGCAAAGGAAAAGGGAAGAAAAGGAAGAATGATCGAGGGATTAAGACCAAAGGATTAGGAAAGGAAGGCCGTAAAGTATAAAAATAACGAAGGAATAAAAGGAGGAAATAAAGGGCAAGAAAACAAGAGAAGGATCTAAACAGACGAACGAACCTTTCACCAACCTAGCCTCAACCTTCTTCATCCCCACCTCAACCTCCCTCTTCCCATCCTCCATCCTCCGCTCCTCCATCCGCGAGCGCCGCCTCTCTGTCCAGTACCCACTACACGCACTCCTCTACCCCCTTCCTCACCGCCTCCTCCAGGCGCACACACGCCCTGATCAATTTTGACCTCCCACGCGCAAACAGCCTCCATGATCTCATCCTTGCACTTCGCAATCGCCGCCGCCACTTTTTCTTCGCGTTCCACCAACAAGCACAGCTCTTCTTCTTGCCGTGCGACAGCCTGCTTTGCCGCGTGATCGATGTCCTGCCTGGTGCATTGGGGTCGTTGTTATTGGGTCTGCGAGGACGAGGATCGTAACTGCTTGCGCAGCTGGGAAACGAGGTACTGGAACGAGGTGATTTCTTGGTCTTTAAAGTTGAACACGGAGGTGAGGTGTTGTTCACTCGCATAGGTTGTGCTCGTGCCCGAGACTTCGTGTTCTTTGGTGGAAAAAATGGCACGGTAGGCTTTGACGGTCGCGAGCCTGCAAGGACATAGCATCACATTAGGAATCCCGTGCAGAGAAGGAGAAGGAGATGAGCATTAGAAATGAAAACTGCGCACATCTTTTCGGTCTCAGTGACCTTGTTGATGAGCTCGGGGTGTTCATGTTGGAGGAGCTGGGCGCTTAGAGGAGCAGGGCCACAGAGGAGAGCATAGTAGGCTTGAGGATGCAAATCGAATATGATTAGAATCTGGGGTGGTCGAGATGGCACGTACATTGAGATTAAGCATGCACTTGATGACAGAGGTGGGAGCCTATGATTATCCACGGGGTGGTGGTGGTGGGATTTGGCTGTTGCTATACGCCCACACTATATTAATCCTGGTTGTTTGGAGATATACGAACAAGAGATAATCTTACAGGATGAAGATACTGAATTCCGAGTGGGTCTTGGATTCATGGAAGAGCGGTTTGAGTGTGCAGAACTTCGTATATCAGGCTGTCCATTCACCAGATGTCAATTTTGAGTCGTATGACTTTCCTTGCATGAGTTCGGGGGAACATGTAGTACGGAGTCTGGGGTAGGGATGAGGGTGAGATGGAACATATTACTGAGTCGATAGAGCGTGCTGATGACATTTAATGAAGGGCAGCTTGATAATGTGAACGATGATGTGACAATCTGGTACACTTCTCACACGTTGATTATCTTTCTTTTTTATCTTATCTTCTTATTGCGACTTCACTTTGTTCAGTCTCCTGATACATGACTTCGACCTTTTTCTTCCATTGTCCATTATCCCTGAAACACTCCCTTAGATACCTTATTTATTCTCCTTAGCCACAAACCCTTTTTACTTAATTCTCGACCTCTTCCTTACAGTATAAATACAGGCTGTAGTAGATACCAATTTCCCCCAGTGAACAACTAGCTCTTATACCTGTCTATACCCAGGCTTAAGCTTCACTACATCTACCTCTATCCGTGTGTCAGAACGAAACTATTACCGCTCTCGCAGTCACAATAGTAACTTCTGTCACTGATGATGACAGATTTGGTTTGAAGTTCGTGGTTAGGCAGATGGAAATAATTACATAACGATCACTCACGTGTTGCGTAAAGCTGCTGAGTACTCAAGTAACGTTCAGTTCAATACCCGAACCATGTCATTATCCTCCTTTCTAGATAGCTATGAATCACTGGACATCAATTTGATGTTGCTATGCGGTTTATCAAGGCTATGGGTGCTATTTTGGTGATCAGGCCCTTGCAAGAGAGAGGTGGTCAAGAAGAGGACGATGGGGATGAGGTGCATGGAGCTTAAGGTCAGGTACCAGCTCGAGTATCAGTCGGCCCCATTTAATCCTTGCCCTCTCCTTTTCCACTCTTACCTGTCCCAAAAACACCAAATAAATCCCACCCTGTGCTATCTTATATGCGGTTCTGCCAATGAAGCACAGTGTAACGCTGGCGTCGTGAAAAGCTTTCAGTGATGTCTGGTTCTTTTCCAATGAGTCAAAAACCAATGGTAATGTCCATATCAAACAGGACCTAAGGTGAAGATTGTGGACCTGTGCGTGGGCTGCCACCCAGGTACGTGCCTGCCTCATCTGATCCTCCCCTCCACTCTCCCCCCGAACCCTTGTCTGTCTCCAAGTTGGCATGCCGGCGCCACATCATTCTGCCCACGTTGTACACGATCATGTTTCTGCTCATGAAGCAACACATGATGCCTGCGCGTAAGGGGTTCGGCAGCGTTGGTTGCAGTGGCTATGGTGCTAACGGGAAGAGAGGCAGAGGTAGAGGTACGAGGAGTGGATTGCGGACGTGTGCGTGGGCTGCTAAAGTGGGAAAAGAAGGCTGCATGCAGGAGATGGAGGAGGGGTACGATCTGTCATCAATTGTGGATTGGTATGCAGGGATGAATTATTGATTGGAGGAGGGCGTACATTGGTGCGTGCATTGTAATTTATGAATAACGATTGAATTTTGATGTTTTGGTATTTGATTTATGTCTTTAAATTCACATTTGCATTGTTCATCCTCCCGCCTATCTATTCTTCTCGCCAGTCCTTTTCCCCTTGTCATGCCCCCTTCTGGCACACGCCACTGACTTGCCACCCTCTGTCTTCACTTTCACTTTGTTCTCTACCCCCACTTTTTCAATTCTCTTTTCAACTTTCAACTTCTGCCTTTCGTTCGCACTTTTACCTTCCACTATTTATCCTTGACCGCCTTTACTTTCCAATCTCCCAATACCGCGCTCAGCAAAGCATTGTACGCTGGAGCGGACTGGATTCAAGCCCAGGTCCAGATCCAACCCTCCTATTCCCCTATACATTCTCTGCCTTTATTTTGCGCCGAGTCGATCACTTTAATGTTTGCCTGAATCTTTCTGCTTCTTGAGTTGTCCAACTTGGTTTGATTTTCATGTGGACCTCTTCTGGTGTGTGCTTTATTTTTATTTTTGCAACACCCTCCATCTTCGTTCTACTATCACATCCAACCCGCGAGTCCACGTGGCCGAGTAAAAGCAATGATATCCCTTGCACTCTTCCGTGACCGTTCTACGGACGGTGCTTGAGTCGAGTTCTTGGGAGCTTCGTGTTAATTATTTTTGCTCGTTAACTTGTGACCCTCTTTACAATTGCGATTTGATTTTTGGTTTATGGATTTCTACACATGGTTTTGATATCACAACAATTATGTCACTACATGCACGCCATGCACCACCCTACCCATATATTGTGCTCTCTCTTGTCTCCTTCACTCGCTGTTAGCTCTTTGTGAGATGATGACTCATGCAAGAGCTAAGACCGACGCCGATTTGGCTCATGGAAACACGATGATGACGACATTATTAATAAAAACATAATGAGCACCCGGTTGACACTCCATCGTGCTCAGTACTACTGCTAAGGTAGTGGCATTGCAGGTGTCAAGAGTCGACATGTTCTGTAGACATGTGTCACGGACATAAATGGATATGTTTATTTTCCCTATCCATCTTCTCCTTCCAGTCACAGAGCTTGGGAAGAGCTCAGATTATTGCAGTTGTAGACTCTGTGAATGCCCTCCCTGTGAAGCGTCCCATATATCAAATTACTACTATAATTTTAGCGAGCAGAACTCATTGTGATTCCGATCCTGACTCAGAGAAAAAGAATCGAAGTGTGGGACGTACCCTCTAGAAATATACTCTGTTCACTCTCTCATTCTCAATGAGACTAATTGAACTAGCTCCCAGATGCACGTGGCATTCTATTCATTGTGATTATCATTCAGAGCAGTAAGTAAACTCAGAGAAAGTTGAAGATGATAATGAAATGGAGGTGGGTCCAGTATTTTTTTGTTGATGTTTTACCTATCTCAAACGTGTCTAATGTCTTTAATTCTGCCAAGCAAGAACCTAACTATATTGACTTTCTGAAGTTAAAGCCGGGAGAAAATTTACCAGTGCAACTCGCTGTGAACAATGGGAGATTCACAGGCTAGAAGTAAGTAGAATAAAAAGAGAATGTCGTCAGCATATATATCCATAGAAATAAAAATAGAGACAAGACAAAGAAAAAGACAGCGTGGTAAAAAAGAAACAAGACTCGTAGCGCATTTCGCACAACAAAGGGTCAAACCCCCCCCCAACAAGAATATCCCCCACCTCGCCCATCACACCCCTCAAACCCTCCAACTCGGTGCCTGTCTTGCAACTCTTCTGCACCTTGCCCTGCAGCCTGCTCAGAATCATATCAAACGTCAAGCCCGTCTTGTCGGGTGGCCTGAGGCCAATCCCCCATGCTGCTGAGGTCCTGGGCAAGCTGCGGGCAGCGCAGTTGCTAGGACCGGGCTTGAGCTTGCGCTTGGGAGTGGCAGATAGTGAAGGGGAAGTTGTGCTGGGTTTGCTGTTGGGCGCTGTTGACCCCTTCGCCACTGCCTAGCCCATTAACACCGCCGTTCAGCCCTCCCAAACCGCCCCATCGCACCCTGCAGCTGCCGCCCATGCCTCCAATGCTGCCCAGCCCCATAATACACGGGTGCTGCTGCCATGCGGCCCCCACCCGTACCAGACCAAGCATGCATCTCCTGGTGCTGCTGCTAATGCTGCTTCGCCCTGGCATCGACTTATGCATCTTGCTCGGTGAACATGAACACGAAGCGCGCAGCAACTTTGTGGTGGGTGATTACTTTGTTATCTTTGCCGGCGATGTTGATGCCGAATTCCTGTCAAGGAGTGAGTGGTGAACAGGGTGACAGGAAGAAAAAGAGAGCAAGGAAGGAAGGACATATGATGATACCATCACTCTTGAGCTCGAAAGGATCCGACTCGTGTCCATCGCTGCTCAGCCTCTTGCCATAAATACAAGTTCAGTTCGAGCTCTTCATGTCCTTAATATAAATCTACAGAAAATATCCAAAACGAAACAATCAAAAGACCCATACGTCAGTCCACCAAAAAGAGAAAAGACTTCAAACACGAAAGCACCTTTCCACCCTCCTCCCACACCTCTGCATGCTGCCTGCTCAGCACTTTACTGTCAAAGAACCCATTCCGCTTCCTAGGTGCTGTCTTTGAGCTCGTCTGCCGCCCAATCTTCATGTGCAAATTTGTCAGGGCAATGTGCTTCAGTGCCCAGGTGTTGTTCAGTGGGTACAGGTACAGCGCTGGGAGATGGTGTTTGAGGGCAGAGAGTTAAATCACTGCTGAAGGAGCAGCGGCAAGGGCGTGGGTGAGGGCATGGTGCCGTGTGCCGTGTTATTGGGTGGATGTGGGGATGGGTGAGGTGGGGGTATGGATGGATGGATGGATAGGGTGGGGTGGAGTGCATGAGGTGGGATGTGCATGATGGTGTTTCTGTCTCTTCTGAAAAGTCAAGGGTAGCCATATCTGAAGCTCTCCAAAGGCCCCAAACAGCTTTACAGACAGTCTAGGACAAGGACAAAAGAACTGTCCAAGCTCTCCCACCGTCTCACATTTTTAGTCACACGTAATGCATCGGAGATCACCAATTTACCTTATTTGGTAATTGCATGACTGAGCAGTTGGACAGAGAGAAACGCCAGTTGCACTGAGGGGATGGTAAGGATGTGTGGCAATTTCAAGGAAAAATACACTATCGGTGCCAATTATGCTTGGTGTGCTTTGGGGTGTTTTTGGAGCAGGGAGGTGGGAGGAAGGAGGATGTGGGGAAGAAACAGGAGCGGAAGAAGACCTATTCAGTTTTGGGAAACCAAGTGCAAAGAAAACAGGGTGGTGCAATAGACAAGGACATCAACAGTATGCAGTATGGCAGGAAGCCAGGAGATATGACAAAGAGCGACTGGTATGCTGTGTTTGAGGAGTGAGTGATACCTTTTTCTTTGTATTTTAATTTTAATTTTTTTTTGGGGGGGATGTGGGGATTTCATAACCTCCTGTTCTTCATCATTCGATTGTGGACCATTCCTTCCTTTGACCATGATCCCTTGACCATTTTCCTCTTTCCCTCCACTGGACCATTTCTTCCTTTCTTTGACTATGATCCCTCAACCATTCTTCCTCTTCCCTCCACTTCAATTTCCATTTTTCCTGCTACTCTTCATCTAACAATTACTAAACCTCCCTACCTCCCATTTTTTCTAATTTTACAGCTTGGTATTTGTTGTCATCAATACCCTTTGCTCTGTTCTCTGCCTGAGCTCACCCTTGCACAGATCTCGTCCACTGGCTGCATCGGGTGGCCTGACTGTTCCTTTATTGCTTCATTTTCCTTTCCCCCATTTTTGTACCGTTTCTTCACAGTCCAATCATAATACATGCATACATTACTGCATACTCACTCACAGATTGAATTTCATTTTTTCTGGCATTTTAACCTACTTACTTTACTCACATATTTAGTAGTTCTTTACTGTCTCTGAGTTTATGTACTGCTTTGAATGATGATTACAATGTGTAGTGTGCTGCATGCGTCTGGGAGCTGGTTCGATTAGTCTCATTGAGAGTGAGAGTGTATCCGGAGTATATTGCAAGAGGTATGTTCCACAATGCTATTCCTTTTCAAACTACAGAAATAAATTGATATCCAGGATGCTTCCCTGGGAGGGCCTAGGTCATATACTCCTTGCATTTGACCTGTATAAGTCCGTCATTTCTTCCTTTGCTTTGTGATGGAATGGATGATATCATGTTCTAACAGACCAAGGACTTGTCACTCCCCACGTGTTCTGATCAGCGCTGATCAGAGACCAAAAACACTTTTCACCACCCAAATGGCCTGCAATTGCCCAAAAATTTGGCTGAACAGATCAGATCAGATCAGATCAGAAAACTCGGAACTGATCAGCTAACTCAGAAACTGAGTCAATTATTTTCAACAAAAAACTAAGCAGTACTACTCAGCTCCAGGTCAGATTATCTGTAATAAAATAAATGTCACATACCAGGAATTAAAAGATCTGCACCTAATTTGGTACTGTCTGCAGTATATACAAAAGGAAATCCTTGTTTGAAGTGAGCATTCAATATTCAAGTAATAAAATATAAAAAATGCATTCATTAAAAATTGAACCCAGGGCTACAGACAAGTCACATAACTTGAACTTTACAGTATTTTGCATATTGAACATGCTGACATAATTTTCATATGATGAGATAATTACAAGCATATTGCCCTCAATGTTCTGATCATTTTGATATATAATATGTGGATATAGCTTGAGAGGAAGTGCTAGAATATATTATTGGGTGTTGTAAAGAAGGGTATATAATTCATTAAATGTGGAAGATATCACAAGCATTAATAGTGTAGTTGGTAAAGCATGTGTAGAATTAGTATATATAAAGCTGTTGGTTCAATTCCTGTTGAGTGTATTTTATAATTTCGCATTTATTACAAATATCATGTGACTTTAATAGATTATGTAAGAGTTTATGTAATGCTGACCAAACACAAATATTATATGATTTCAATAGCGTATCTAAAGCTTATATAAGAAATCATTATGTAATGTTGACTAGGCATATATATCATGTGACTTCAGCACTTGCAGTTTATTATGTCTGTATATGACAATTTCTGAGTAGATCTGTGCAGAACTGTATAGTTCTGTTCAGATCTACTCAGATCTACTCAGATCTGCTCAGAGTTACTCAGTGCTGAGTAGTGCTGATCAGAGCTTGTGGGGAGTGTAAAGTACTGAACAGACCCACAGATTTGAAGACAATGTATTGATTATGATCAGATATCAATGTCATAGGTACATTATTGGTCATATAACAGATACCGAGCAGTATGGTCGGTTTGAGGAAGTGGAAGTGGTACGCAAATCCCATCGTCCACCTCCTTCCTCCTTCCATCCCTTTCACCTTCAAGAATATTCTACAGTATCCTGGTCAGATCTTATATTGCCTTGCATATCTATCACAACCGCACTGGACTAAATGTAGTATACACCTTTTATGGCCTATTCGATGTTTATGGACACCAATGCGCTCACCCTCACCATCGCACTGTGCAGGACCTCGCTCATTGGGTCCGCATCTGATTTCACATAGGGGCCTGGTCATTGTTACAGTGCGTGGCTTACATTACATGTCCAACAATCCTGTATCTCAGATCCATAATCAGGGATGGCTCCAACCGTGCTAGTCGCAAGAATCGCTGTTTCCAGCCAAATCAACACAGTCGCATCAGCCACAACTACTCACACCTTCCTTCCCACTCACCCACAACTCCTGCACTGCCATAAAACTCAGAAACATTCCCACTAACCATAAATACTGTCTATCATAACACACACATACGTACAGCAACACATCTCCATTCCCTTTAACGCGAGCATGGTCTTCTACTCAACATTCTAAGAATATGGCAACTACATAAGTTTTCTGATTTTTTCTTAATGTTTATATTGGAAGGGTGCGCAGAAGTCGACAATCACGGGAAGGAGAAGTTTGGATTTATTTCTAGGACTTTAATCATGTTTCGACATCCCCTAAAAAGTATCAGACAATGCACGTAGTGCTCAAATCAATCACACTAGCATCCGACATGCAACAGCGTCCGTTGGGTCAGGCTAGCACACTTATCTAGAGGTGGAATTCATTATACATATGTTTCTTTTCAGTTCCATTTTACTTTCCTATATCGCTCAACAGGACAGGTTACGGTCACACCAAGCGAGGCAGCGCTGTGACGAGGCCGTCCTTTCCGAACCCTTTGTCCTCGTTGTTTTCAACCGCCTCAGTCTGTGTATAAAGAAGGAAGATGAAAAAGGGGAGTTGACATTTCCTGGCTGTTGTCTGTACAAGTGTTGTCGTTTTTAAGGTGGTGGAGGGGGACCCAGACGAGAGGAGGAGAAGGGCAGCTGAATAGCATTGAATTTCAGGGACAATGGTCAAGTCACATGACAAGAAAGCGACACAGAGAGAGGTGCTGTTAAAGCCATGGCGCTGTCACCCTATTCCATTATGCATGCCTGCATCCTCAACCTCCTCGCATTGATAGTGACATGTAACAGTGATTATCTCACTATGGAAGCTGCTACCATGAAATAAATATCTCAAGCTACTCCAAATGACTACATCAGATTACATGCTACATTTCTATAGTCTACTTACATTGAAAACACATATTGACTTTAATTTATGGAACATTTTCTTCCGAAAAAATGGGACGATCAGCAGCAGATTGACTTTGGGAAAAAAATCCATCAAGGGGTTTTTGCGCTGCCAATCCTACATCGGCAATGGATAATGCAAAAATGACAGTGCTCAACATGAGGAGGGTGCTTCATGATGAGGCGTGGTTAGATCTGTTATTATCAATAACGAGAGAATGTTTCCCAAGTTTGAATATTTGAGTCTAGAAATTGCTCTTTGATTTAGGCCTCTATTTCAGTCGACCGCCAATTTAAACGTGCAACAAAGACTGTATAGCAATCATAGAGAGTAGCTCCATATAAATTTTATATACAAAACAAAAGGGTACAAAATGAAGTTTGAACCACTGGCACCAACTATCCTTGCATGTAAAAAAGGAAAACAAAAAACAAAACAAAACAAACACAACTTGAAATGTATGAAGCTTGAAATGATTATAGTACGATGAAAAATAATAGCAAGAATAGATAGATTACAATAATAAAATAATGATCTAGAGAGAGGTGATTGAGGTATGCACGGGTCCATTGACAGTGTACTTTACAGTGCCCCCATTTTCCGTTGGACTCCAACGGACTTTCACTGGACCCAGCCAATTCCAATGGACAGTCCATTGGACGTCCAATGGATTCCGTTGGACTTGAGAAAATTCGGTACCAGTCCAGTCAGAGTCCGGCCAAATTCCGGTCAAAGTCCGGTCAAGTCACTTCAAGACAGAAAACAGGTGGACTGGCCGGACTGTCCAGTCCGTTGGACTTCCAGTGGACTTCCACTGGACTCTCAGCACTTAATTAGACCAGATCCAAGAGTTCTCTGTCCAGTGGAGTCCAGTGGATGTCCAGTGGATGTCCAGTGGATGTCCAGTGGACTGTCACTGGTTTAATTGCAGACTTGGGAGGGAGTTAGGGACAGTAGCAATGTTCTTGGAAGCTTTGGGAGCCATATTAAGGAAGCTAGGTCACTAGGATAATACTTCAATCTTATCTTTAATTCATGTAACAATGTAATATAATATATTGAAAACTATATACTACATTATTATCTGACTTTGTGAATTTCACTAAGTCCAACTTTAAATTCACATGGAATGGAATCCAATTGGATTCCAACTGGAATACTTTAATCTTAGCTTAAATTTATGTGACAATGTAATATAATATATTAAAAACTATATACTACATGATTATATACAGGTAAAAATAAAATAAAACATAATAAAAAAAGAAACAAAAAGAAAAACAGAAAGAAAGAATGGAAAAGGGGGCAGAGGGTACATTGGTGGTGCCGTCGTCCATGTTATCAATGTCGTGGTCGGCCGTACCCGTCGTTGTAGCGTCAGTGTCGCCGTCGGTGTTGTTGTCGACCACCCGCTGTGGTACGGTCGGTGTCGTCCGTACGGTCGTGGTATGCGCCGGTGTCGCCGTCGGGTGTTGTTGTCGACCGTACCCGCTGTGGTACGTGTCGGTGTCGTCCGTCACGTCGTGGTATACGTCGCTGCTCGTCGCGTGTCGTGGTCGTCTCGCTGTCGCTGTGGTGGTACGTGTCGTCAGCGGTCCGTACCCATTGTGGTACGTGTTGGTGTCGTCGTCCGGCCGTTGCCTCTCCTGGCACCCGTCGGTCCTTCGTCGCTGGTCGCCGCGGTCCGTACCTGTCGCGGTACGTGTCGGTGTCGTTGTCGTGTCGTTGTCGTGGTCGTTGTCGGTCGGTGTTGTCGTCGCGTGTTGTCGCTTCGCCGTGGTGGTATCCGTCGGTGCCGTCAGCGGGTTGTCCTCGCCCTTGCTGTCCTCGCTGTCCACGTCCTAGCCGTCCTCGCCCTCGCCGTCCACGTCCTCGTCCTCGCCTCCGCCGTCCACGCCCACGTCCCGTCCCGTCCGTCCACGCTGCCGTCCTCATCCTCGCCGTACTTGCCCCTCGCCGTCGTCCTCATCCCTCGCCGCCGTTTGCCCTCGCTGTCGTCCTCGTCCTCGCCGCAGTCCTCGTCCTCGTCGCCGTACTCACCCTCGCTGTCGCTCCTTGCCCTCGCTGTCGCCCTTGCCCTCGCTGTCGCCCTTGCCCTCGCTGCTCCCTCGCTGTCGCCCTTGCCCTCGCTGTCGCCCTTGCCCTCGCTGTCGCCCCTTGCCCTCGCTGTCGTCTCCTTGCCCTCGCTGTCGTCCTTGCCCTCGCTGTCGTCCTCGCCCTCGCCGCCGCTCCTTGCTCTCACCGCCGTCTCGCCCTCGTCCTGGTCCACGCCAGTGTCTTGGCCTCACCGTCGTGGTCGTGGTCCTAGCCGTCGTCCTCGCCGGTCCTCGCCCTCGCCCCTCGCCCTCTCTCGCCCCCTCGCCTCGCGGTCCTCGCCGTGGTCCTCGTCCGCGTCCTTGTCCGCGTCTCTCGTTGTCGCTGTCGCAGTCGTCCGCTGTCCTCGCCCCTCGTCGGTGTGGCCGTCAGCGGTCGTTTCTCGTCCTCTGTCGCGTCAGGTTGGCTCTCGCCTGGCTCCGACCGACGAGGCGGTGGTGGTGGTGGAAGGAAAAAGGGTTGGGGTCGGAATCAACAACGGACCGACGCGGCATCAATATGTCACGCGCGCGTTGTTGTTTGTCCCGTGCCGAGCAGTGCCGAGAATATCGGCCGCATCACTATCTATTTAACTAATTTTATAATTTTCCATAAGCCTTTGTGGCTCAGTTGGTTTATCCTGCTTGCGTTCGGCATTCTCCGATGCCCGAGTTCAATTCTCGTTAGTGTCTTTTTTTTTCTATACTAGTATAAATTATAATAAAGGACATCCGTTGGACTTCCATTGGAATTCCGTTGGACTTGTCCGCTGGAATTCCAATGGTCATGTCCGGTGGGATTCCGATGGACTTCCATTGGACTTCCGTTGGACTTCTGTTGGTTCTGTCCGGTCATTTCCAGTGGACAGTCCGCCCGGACAGTCCGTTGGACTTGTAGTCCGGTCGGACTTTCACCGGAATCTCACCGGAATCTCACCGGAAAATTTCAGCAGTCCTAGACCAGAAAAATTGTCATTCTGAATATAGAAAGTCCGACGGAGTCCGACCAAAAAATGGGGGGCCGTGTAAAGACCTCCATTGACAATGATTTGCAGGCTGCAAGCCTGCAGACTAAGTGCTATGACACGGCAGACATCACGGTCAGTGAGGCTTTCAAGATTGAAGACAGCTCTTCAGGAGTGTCTTTGTCTTTGTCATCTGAGATCTGAGAAGACAGAGAAGATAGCTCGCCAAAAGAATTGCAAGGTTCCAATTTCTTGATTACGTTAAAAAACTTGTCGTTCCTGATGAAATGACGCATCTTCGGTTGATTTTTGATCTTCTTGCATCTAATCAATTTGACTGGCTTAGAATGTGGCGATGGCTTGAGGTTGCTGATAGCGGGATGCTTGGAGAATCCCCACGAGTGTTGCACCGACCCTACAAAAACCCTCTTGACTGCAACTGTCTTTGATGTACTGGCATAGCGAAGCCAACAGAAGGAAGGGTGTTTCCAAAAGCATATGTCATTCCCAACCACCTTCCGTTAAGATCATACATTGTGCCCCAATACTGGGTGTTATTGGGCAAAACTGGAGGTGCCACAGCAAAAGTTGAACTTTGTGCATAGGAGAAGATGCAGTTGTAGGGATAGGAGCAGGAGTAAGGGTAGATACAAATGAGATACACCTGTCAGGCGGTTGCCTAGAGGAGACATATTGCTCTCCACGTTTTCTACAGCATACAGTGCAATTGCAAAACTTCTCACAGCATGGACAATCTTTTGTCCAGACAACCTGTGCACCTTTGAAGAAAGATTTATTGGGGTACCTGTTGATTAATCAGAATTAGAATCAGAATCAGAAACATCTTTGTCTCAACTGAACACGTACTGGCCACTCAAACAATGAAAGCAAAATTTGGTGCTGCATGAAGGACAAACCATTTTGCGTATGTATGTTTTATTCCAACATTGCTGACAATAAGATTCCACCTCCTCTTTCAACCAATCTTCACAATTGACACACTTGACATCTGTCATAGCAACTGTCTTTCGCACTGGTTTGGCTGCAGTGCCGATTTTTCCTGGCATCGAGGATCCAGTGCCTGAGCCCTTTACATTGATATCGATGAAATCTTCTCTCTGTCGCTGCACTCGCTGGCGTTTTGGGTAAACTTCTAGGAGCAACTTCTGATGATAGCTGTGTTTGGTTCTTCCTCAGTGAGGTGTCTTCAGGCTGGATGGCAGGAATGGTCGATGGCATGCATTTGATTCCAGGGATATTGTCATCGTCATGAAACGAAGAGGATGAAGTGCAACGTGTCTTTCCCTTTGGGGGAGGGTTGTGCTCAAGGGACAATTTCTTAGATGGAACACACTCCTTGTCCAAAGTTGTTTCTTTATTTATATAGGATTGTTTCTTCGCTTTTGGCAGTGGGCCACGTTTCGATGCCCAAGCAGTTGATGGAACATATACAATTTTTGGCAGGTCCTCCACAACGTAAAAAAGAAGAGGATGAAGAGGAAGCTTGTTGAGTCTCAAAATTCAGAAGAGTGTTGTTGTCGATCTCAACAATTGACTTTGCAGATGGGATGTACTCCTTATCCGAAGGCATTGATGATAAAGATAGCCCTCTTTCCTTGTGGTTGTGTGCTACTAGATTGGCAAATGGCTCACCATTGTCCAACAAGGAGACATAAAAGGGGCTGATGCTGGCTTCTTTCACTTGGGTCGCTCAAAAGTCGACGCATTAGACACCACATACTCTCTATCTGACATATTCTCCATGGACGATGGGAACTCAAGGATGCTGGGAGAAGTGACACTCAGTGCCAATGAAATGCTGCAAAATATTCTGAACCCCCGAAGGACCCGCGAGTAGGTCCAGACTGAGGCCAGACAACACCTGACTGCAACTGCTTGAACATCTCGTCTCGATCAGCATTGGATTCCACATCAGTAGGAGCAAATTCTGCTGCATAATCTGGGAACAACTCTGAGGGTTTATGTTCAGGTTCTGCTATTGCAGAGCCTGCGAGTAGTATAGAATCAACGGTCATGCACTGGTACTCCTGATTATCATGACTGATGCTCATATCCCATAACTCTACCAAGCACTCCTCCCCCACACTCGCAAAGATAGGCACGAATTTCAATAAAGAAGGTCCTAGGTCCAAATGAGATTGTGCTTGAGTGCCGAATGACAATGATGATGAAACAGATTTCAGTCCGAGAACATGTGGCTGACTAGAATGTTTAAAAACAAAGGGATTTAGCCTGCGTTGCATTTTCTCTTTCTTGCGGTAATGAACAGCCAAATCAATTTTGCGAGGTAAAGGAGATTTTTACACCTAGAGATATTTGAGCTCAAAGAAACAGAAGCAGGGGGTCGTTCTAAACGACAAAGCAGTTTCACTTTTGGTTTCTGCACCGCTACAGGGTTCTTGCTATCTGATAGTGTCAAATTGACATCTACATGGGCGCATTTCTGTTTCTTCTTTGAAACTTGTAGAACCTTGTCATCTCTTTGCATATGTTTCTTCATCACTGGCACATAAATGCTACAAGAGCTCGAAACAGAATCGAGGGCAATGGGGTGCTTGGACGAGCCAGCAACCACATTTTGTGGTTTCTCACGTTCTCCTTTTTCCCTCTTCTTGGTCATGGCTGTTGTAGTTTGCGCCCCCGCGTGCATTATTGTCGATAGAAGCTTGTAGGGCATCTTGTAGACTCTGGTAGACCATCACATCTGGAATATGAGGGCAAGATTTCTTTGGGCAACAGGGAAGTGGAAGCATCCATCTGTACTCGGACTTGGAGCTGGGGAGCGTCAGAATATCAACATACATTGCCTGTTCCGGAGTGAAAACATGGTCTGAAGATGGAAGACCTCTGAAGGGCGTGGTGAGAAAAGAGAATCATGTCCAGAGTAGGCAGGTGATGAGATAAGGCTCTAAAGTAATGTTTGCATGGGATTAATGAGCAAAAACAAACGATACTGACCTGTGATGGTTTGTTGAGTTTGGCGGGTAAAATCTATTTGATAAGTTTTGGATAAACAAAGTGAATACTCCAACTCAAGTGTAGACTTACAAGCAACTTTCTGTATGACAGCTGCAGCTGCAGCTGTGTCATCATCTTCATGCTCTCCTTCTGTGTCCGTACTGTGCAATAAAATTATATTGAAATCCTTATGCCGGAATTGGGGAAGGGCGGGGAAAAAGGATCACTTCCAACTTTTTGCAAGGTTGGGGGAGGTAGATGCGGTATAGGCATGGAAAGCATGTAGAAGAGAGTTCTCAACGGGTACAAACATGGAACCATGGACAAAAATCAGGGAAATGTGTGCGACAGAAATGAAGTCCTGTTTCAACTGGGCGTCCCATGAACC
This sequence comes from Psilocybe azurescens, assembly GCA_023853785.1. Taxonomy (NCBI): domain Eukaryota; kingdom Fungi; phylum Basidiomycota; class Agaricomycetes; order Agaricales; family Agrocybaceae; genus Psilocybe; species Psilocybe azurescens. The sequence goes on along the minus strand of JAJIRX010000166.1, from coordinate 14,308 downwards.
GCGCTAGAAAATGTTTATGTAATCTTCGGACTTTGAAATGTCATTGATCATCACTGCTTTGCCTTACATTGTCCTTGTTTCGCTTTTTATCTTTGTTTTTCAGTCCACTCGTCAGCTTGAGATTGAACTCGTATTTGAGCATCTATCTCTTTGTTTTATTTTTGGAAGGACCATGTGATACCCTACACCACAACCACCCATCCTTTTCATATCATCCTCATAGTCCACAACTATTGTCACCATAATTCACCATCATGTCCGATCAACACTTTTCACACCCACACCCCCACACATCTTGACATCGGCCACCCCTCCAACATACCGACACATCAGGCAGCACAGCGAGCACAGCCCCAAATTCCAGCGCATTGTCAGCTACCGACAACTCCGTGAGCACACCACCGAAGACACTCCTGCTCGTGCCTACTTCCACCAACACTGTAGTACCAGCAGGAGGGGGACAGGGGGCACAAGCCACGATGCCCAAAAAGACAAAAATCAAGTGCATTCTGGGCTCCACCGCCACCGCCTGGGTCCCTCTAGCATGATTAAGCAGCTCAAGAGCTACAGCGGCCTCAGGCTCAGGAAAGAGCTCGGCAAGGGTTTGGGTGGCATAGGTATGAGAGGGCAGAAAGGTATCAGCGACTTCACACCCGGCACGGGCAAGTCGCCAGTTGTTGTTTTGTGGATACAGGTCCTGGAGTGTGAGGGCTTATTGGGCAAGAATAGGAGTGGGAGGAGCAGTGATCTGTGTGTTCTCCTTCCATTTCCCTCGCTCACTCTTATAGTGCATACTAACACACTGCTTAACGTGCAGTTCATAGCCATCTCCTCCTCACACAGCGCTTTCACATGCCCATGCAGAGGTGCACCACGAACCCCACGTACGTGCCTGCCATGGCCACCTTTGACTTCCCTCTGTATCTCAGCTTGGTGGAGCATGGAGGCAGTGGGGTGGGATAATGATATCTTGGGAAGGAGTATTTGGGCAAGGTCACTGTTGGGGTGGAGGATTGGTTTGGGGGAGAGGGGAGAGGGAGAGGGAGTTTGGGTTTAATGCGGAGGGGAATGTTGTATGTCTTCTTCCTTTCTTCCTTTCTTCATCCTTCTTTTTTAGGATGGTTGGTGTTGACTTTGTTTCCATTTTTGGCTTTCTGTCTGTACAGCCATTCACACTCCTGCTGGTCTCGACACATGCATCCACACTGTTGCAGGGAAGTATAACAATCAAGCTCATCCTAGTGTGCACACCGGATGCGCAGAGTTTAAAGGAGTTTGGTGATATTTATGGGGAGCTGATTAAGAGGAGCAGACCGTTGTTGGTGTTGGGCGCCCCCCAGTGCGTCAACTTGATTTTTTTTTTTTCTTTTTCTTTCTTGTTCATTTCTTTGTTTAGTTCTAAACTGACTCTATTCTCTATTCTCTGTTCTGCAGACACAAAGCGTGGGCACAATCTGATCGAACCATGGTCCTGCAGGCATGAGTGGAGAGTCAACACAACTGGAGTGTGAAGATGATGGAGGGTTATTGTCTGATATAGGCGACGATAATGATAGCGAGCAGGAAGAGGACAATGAGGAGTTTGTGGATGCATCAGATGTGAGTCCGAGTCCGAGTCCGGGGACGATGCCGTTATTGAATCTGTATATCCAGCCTGCTGAGGATTCTTTTGCTCACATTGTGCCTCCTTTTGGTGCCAGCCAGAGACAAGGTCAAAGACAAGTGCCAAGACTGCCATTTAATCTGAGCGGGAACATGTCGCCCGGAGGCTAGTGGGATTGTTACAGGTGTCGCCTTTGGGACAGCAGGGGTGAGGCCATGTGCAGCGTTAGGTTCGGGCAGTAGGCCTGTGAATCTGCAAAACATGCAAAGGAGGAAGAGCAATTTCGAGTTCAAGGAGGCAAGAATGACATTGTGGGCATTGTCATGCTGGAGATCCAGAGCGCGGATGATCTGCCCAGGCTGATTAACAGTCAGTCTTCTCTTCTTCTTTTCTTCCATTTCAGGCAATGACTGACGCGTATGAAACTCTGAACTCTAGTGACGCTGCATGGGCTGGGACATGGATCCCTTTGTCGTCATCTCCTTTGGCAAAAAGTGTTCAGGACATGTGTAATCCGGCACTCACGCAATCCTATCTGGGACAAGAAATTGCTCTTCCATGTGCGCAGGTATGAGACTTTGTTCAAGGTACAGCTGTCTGTGCTCGACTGGGACAAGCTTTCGTTGAATAACCATACTGGGGACATCTATTTTGATGTGAATGAACTGGTGTGGCATGCGCCACAGCCGGATAAGGACACAGGGCTGTATCTGATTGGGGGTGAGGAGGGTGAGAAGGGGGCAGAGGGGATGCAGGAGTATAGTTTGCTGCTAAGCACAGCGATGGAGATGAAGGGGGAGGCTAGGTGTAATCCCGTTATACGCTTCAGGTGTGCCTTCTTCCTTCCTGTGAACTCGAACGGATGTATATGCTAATGTCATCGAGACGCAACCCAGAGCGAAATATCAGCCTTACGACACGCTCTGTCAGCGCTTCTGGGCGGCAGTACCTCACTCAGTACGATACGGACAACACATGCACGCTATCCTACCTCAAGCTGCGCACGATGCTCGACTCACTTGGGTCCACGCTCACCCTGGCCACCGTGTCCGTGTTCTTCACGTGCTATGGGAAGCACCCGCTTCAGGACGAGATTAGCATTGAGCAGGCGGTCATGTGTTTGGAGGGGGAGCTTGTGCACCCAGAGCACAAGAAGCAGTGCATTAGTAGGGGTGGGGATGCAAGAGAAGAAGGGGATGGAGAGCTCTCGATGAGCACGTTGACGTCTATTGTGAGTGCTCTTGGGGCACAGGGGAGGAGCTCGCGTTGGAGCTGGGTAAATTGGATTTTGAAAAGTGGTTCCGCCATGCATTGTCGAAGAAGACCACCTCCAAAGATCCCAACCCCATCGAACACGTCATAAACGTCAAGAACTGCCCACTGTGCCACCGCCCCAAGCTCAACTCAAAAGCAGAGATGGACATTGTCACACCTCGCTGGTGTGCGCGTCGAGGGACTGGAACAAGGTGGATAAGATTATGGTCGGCGATTTTGTTACAGATGCCTTTATTTGGCAGAAAGACGACAACGATAACCATGTTACCCATGTTTTGGTGGTAAATTCAAGCTAATAATAATAATAGATATAGTTCTGACTCATTATTGCGATATTAAGACAAGCTTTGAAGACAGTGACCTCTATCTGACTCCTGTCCTGCCATATTTATCTGCTCTTAAGTCTGGTTATCATTCTGTGTCAACTAGTTCTCACCATGATACTCAGTCTAGTGTGTCTGTTCCTGTTGCTTCGACTTCACACAACTCTAGTGAAGATGCTTGACTTGCAGAGCTTTTGAAAGTTGAACCAGGTTTGATGGTTCACATCAAAAGCCTGGTCTCCATATAGCCTATGCAAAGTATATAGACTATCTTAGAGCTCTTGCACTTCTTGAAAGCAAAATCGCTAATAGCACTTGGCCAAAAGACCTCACTGCCAAGCACATCCCTGTTGTCAGCCTCTATTTTGGAAAGTCAACATTCCATAAAGGCTACAAGGCTGCTTTTGAAAAGATTGCAAACTATCCTGAGATGGTCAAATGGCTAGAACACAATATTGATACAAAGGACAATAGCAACAAAGACAATTCTGACAATGATGATGATGAAGTAGATGATGTTAAAGTCTGGGATGTAAAAGACTCAATATTATTTATCAGATCTTCAAGAGTGGTTGGAAAATGAAGGTCATTTAGTAGTAGAGGAAGAATCACAGAAAAGGGCAAAGAAAAGCAAAGGCTGTCTCAAAGCAAAGTCACAAGAAAACAAAGTAGTTATTTTGTTTATTTTTTTTTTTTTTTTTTGTACTCAAACTGACCACTCTGAATAACTCTTGTACTTTTAGTTATGACTCAATCTTCTTACCTATGAATCTTGTATATGAAACTTATAAACTTGGACTATTCTGTGCCTCATTGTTGATCTGGTTGCTTATTTTGCCACTTTATTGTTTTGGCCAATTTCACTTTATTTTCTGGATTTTAATGTGGAGCACTTTTATCCCTGGTGCAGTTGCTATTCCACAATCTGCACAATTTCCAGATATAAATTTCAATATTTTCAGTGAATTTATTGGCCAAACATTTGGTCCAAATATATCACTTGCTACAGTACTCACTCTACTGTTTACATTGACTGAAAATCCAGAATTACTTACTCTTCATGCTCGGCAGCAAAATTCTGTTTTTTCAGATGAAAGAAGAGTTATAGCAACTGGATGGATGAAATCTTTATCTAGAGCAGTGCTACAAAGATTCAAAGATAGTACCAAAACTTTGTTCAAGGAAAGAGATTTTCCATCTCAACAAAATCAGCAAGTACTTGAAATATCCAACAAGCTTGATGAGTTTGCAAAGCTATTGGAGTTTACTCCATATTCAAAGACAAGAAAATCTAAACAAAAGCTATTGCCTATTTCTTATGAGTCTATCCAAGCTATCCATGTAATTTGCCCAATTACTGCTGTATGTATGGATGTCAATTGTCAAAAGCGAGCCTTACTTCAAACAAGTAAACTGCGGATGTTCCTCTATTCACATTTGATAAAAGACAATACAATCTATGAAGAGACTCCTGTACTTGCTGGAAAGTGTCCAAAATGTGAAACAAGTTACTATGCAGACCATGAACACTTTAAAGATGATCAAGAGTGGAAACGATGCTATTTAAATTCAGCACGTTTTCTTAAAATTGGCCAATCAATATGGGTGGACTGCAGCTTTTCTAAAGGCCTGTATTAAATGGAATTTACAATTTTCATGCTTCTGCAGCAGCTTATACACAGTTTTATAATGATTGTATTTCTGACCTCAATTCCAATATATCAACGATTGGTATGGCATGCATTTATTCAGGAATCAATTCTAACAGTTGCAAGTGGATCAAATATAAATCTAGAATTGTCTAATGGCCTTGATATTGAAGATGTTACAACTGCAGCCTTTAAAGCTGTTGGAAATAAAGGAATACTCAATGCAGGTATGCAACACTCATGTTCAGAATGCACCCAAAAGTACAAATATGTAGCTGATACTGTTCCTCTTGCAAATGAGAATCCAGCAGCTGTTGTTGGTATGGATGAACATGAACAGGTTCCTGTTTTAACAGGTGAAAATGCTATACAATCAGCAAATGATACAGCTGAAGCTCGTCAAGCAATAAGAAACAGAAATAATGAAGCCAATTCAAATGATACTTCAAATTATGCACCAATTAAAATGGTTGTTTTAGATGGTATTGTTATGGGACCTACTGTAAGTGAACTTTATAGTGCTCTAATAAGTTGAATAACATTAATTTTTGCTTAGCATTGTGCTTATGAAAACTGTATTGCTGATTTGACAAATGCAAGAGGTGGAGTATTTTGTGCAGTCCACCAACATGCTTATGGTGCTCGCTGTTGAGTATATGGCTGCCAGAATGAAAAGTAAGAGATACAGAAGCTTGTACCACTCATCAACATGAATGGAAAAATACAAGTTAAACCATAGCCAAGCATGGCAGGTGTTTCAAGAATGTTACAAAGACCAAATGAAAATGCACCTTGGCAACCATCTGTTGAAAGAGTTCAGCGACCACATGATGATGATGATGTTGATGATGTTGAAGTTCCATGATTGCATTACTTTTAGTCCCAGTCAATTTTATTGTAGAAACAATGTGTGCACTATGGTGTTGTAATTGCATGGACAAAGTTTGACAAATCTGAATCTCCAACAAAATCTTAAACTGGTTATCAAAAGTGTATCCAACTGAAGCATCTCGACCAGCTTATATTTGCATTTGATAAAGCTTGCAGAGTTCTTCAAACTTGTATTAGCAATAGAAGTTGGACAATATGGAAAAAACCAGTCGATTTATTGTGGATTCTTATCATTATATCAACCATTGAACAACTGATTATTTGTGTTGCAAATATTGTAATCCTGCTCCCTTGAATGGTTCAGCCCCAAATCTTGTCATAGTAGACATTGATAAACGTGGCGAATATATTATAAGCAAGCTTATAATACACAAGCATGTGAACAATTAAACTCTTGGCTTGGTGGCTTTGAATCAATTCTTAAACATATGAAATCTGGAAACTTTAACTGGTTTTTGCATTCAATGTTGTTTTATCATACCCAACATATTATACAAAAGACAAAAGAAAAGAAACAACAAAGAAAAACTTGACAAAAAAAAGAGAGGAAGAAGAAGAAAATGATGATGATGATGAACAAGAAGAACCCATTAGGCACTGGAATGTAGATGGAAATGATGATTGATAAGTGAAAATATACAGAAGTGTATATTAGTGTACAAATAAAATATTTATATATTATTTGCATTGATTTATACTAACCGTTATTAGGTAAGTCTAATTTATATTTTTGTACTAAGCATAATCAGCTATAGAGTTTCATTGGAATGGCTGGAATAAAGGTGGAACCTATATAAATAGTAGTTTAATTTAATTTTTAACAAGTTCAACCTTTTTCGGAATGAAGGTGGAATAGCTGGAATATAGTTGGATTCCATTTCAACACTCATTTACATATAATTTTATCAAGTCCAACTTTCATGGAATGTACATGGAATGACTGGAATATAGTTGGAATCCATTCCAACAGTTCTTTTATATTTAATTTTATCAAGTTTCAACTTATGCTGGAATAGAGTTGGAATAGTTGGAATCCAAGTGGAATCTGTATCCAAGGACTAGTGTTGAGTTTAATAAAGTTCTACTCTATCTGGAATCCAACTAGAATCCAATTGGATTCCATTTTCTTGTTACTTTAATCCATTTCAGTTGGAAGTTAACTAATTGGAATCAACCTGGAATCAATATATAACTGAACTGGAATGTAGCTGGAATCCATGTATGTTGGCTGGACTTGAACAGGACTGGTTGGATTCCATCTACATTCTGGAATGAAGATGGATTCTACCTGGAATCAATGGGGGACAGTAAAGATCGACCGGTTTGGAGGTCGAACATACCTGGAACATAGGTGTTTGACGTTGGAGGGAGAACAGATGTGCAACCCATTGGGTGCCGCGTTCTAGCTCCTTTCGGGTTGGCATAAAACAATTTGAGAAGACAAAAGGATTTAACGCTACTTTAGAAGAGAGTAAATATACCTGGGGAATTGGTAAGTATGTAGGTTACAGAGTGTGCCGGAGGCAGAGCTCGATGTGCAGTTTCGCCAGGGACCGTGAAGGCATCTGTGTGTGACGGTGTGTCGGCATCAGGGTTAGGGTTAGGGTTTATTGTGTAAGCTGAAGTACGGTGTGCGCCAAGGTTAGCTTGCTCACTGGTTCATCTTTTACCGTCACGTCGTCATGGACAATCCAGCTCAAGGTGATCCCAATAACCCTCACGACGCAGTTTCACGACACGCCCTCGATGATCCGCACGATGCTACTTATAAAGACGCGGCTGCCACCCCTGCGAAGTCTAATGCCATCGGGATTACGCCAACCCAGAGGAAACGATTCGCTGAAGACTTTTCCCTGGCTGGAAAGAGGCGAGTAGACAAGATTGAAGGAAAAGATGGGCGATGTGTTGTTACCAATACTCCTGCAAATAATGGCGTTCAGTATGCCCATCTCCTACCTCGTGGAACTGAATCTGAATTGGTGTGTTATTATAAACCCCCTCTGTCCGATGCTTCGTTGTCGACGCCTAATTTTTGAATTCTATTACAGTTGGACGTGCTTGAATATAATTGGGGTATGGAGGGCAACATTGCACGCTTGACAGTCGTTACAATGTCATGCGGCGTGAGTTCTGCTGTATCCCTTGATCCCTTAGCCCGCACTTACATAAATTTCAAAGTCCATATCCATTTACACTACCTTTTGACCGTGAATGATTGGATTTTACTACCAGAGGTCAAATTATAGACAAGTTAACACAGGCCACTACACTAATTACAGATCGCAGTTTACCTACAGACAGCTTTTCAGACCATTTTCAATGTACCGTTCTGACTATTCTTTCTACCATCCTCGACTAATACAAGCGACTCTCAGGGATTTACTACTTTCAACTACAAACTGGTTGCTACACCAAGTATGACCACCGCTCCATTCCTCAGATATCGCCGTGGTATGTCTGAGGGTACGGTGGCTTGTAAAGACGACTTCAAGTGCATTTCTATCCCTTCAATGATCTCCCCATCCTAATGTCCCATGTTCGACCCCACTTCGTGATCTGTAATCTTGGTATAAAAACGCGATCAAATACGGAGGTTTTTGCTCAGGCAGTCAAGGGTGCTGACAAACTTGGTACTCAATCTCTAGTGCAACGGTTATCCAATTGCACCGCCCTCTTCAACTTATGGACACAGTCCATTCCTTCAAGTAGTGACTTCTTTCATGATTATTTTCCCATAGAGCTGAGGACGACACCGATAACAATTCAACTTTCACCAAACGGGGCCGCCTGGACTCCTCCCCCTGTCTTGGCGCCCGACGTGGAAATGATGCAACTGCGACGTCACCTTCGGCAACCTCCTCTCGCAAACGCCCTCCGGCCGTATGGACAACCAGGACTCTGACGCTCTGTGGGAAGATGACGAGACACTGCGCGAAGTCGAGGATATCGAAAACCCTCGCGAAGCGATTGAAAGAGAAGATGGAAAGGGTTTCTGATTGGCTTTCTAATGTTTCTGACCATTCAACGGAGTAGGTTGATATCTGTAACTGTTCGAAACCTCAATTCATGATCCTAGCATTTTATTCTTTCTATGATGCTGTATGGTAATTGTATTTCAATTCTTCTCGGAAAGGGACCTGCTTTCGACTTCAGAATGCGCCGGGCGACAACGGCAACAACCCAGTTTCACCTACAAGGAAGTCTAGACCGAGAACTTGCCGAGAGCACTCACATATGTCCACAATGGCGATGACGATTAAGATGGCTTCTTCATCCAAACAGCACCGTAACGTAGAGTATACAGCTGGAGCAATGAGGGCCCCATGGGCATCCATCGCAGCATGGTGAAAATCCGTGCTTGCTTCTCCTCGTTCTACACACAGTAACAATTAGGCAAAACACGTATATGCTCCTCTTAGTTCTCTTATACACATGCACGCAGTAACTTATTACATACCCATTATTCTATGGTGCCGGGCGGCGAGAGAAAACGTGAGGCGATAAGTGAGAAGTATGTACCGACACCGCAGCTCGTCTATAGTCTATGCTACCTTATCAGGACACTTGGTTACGGTCTGTTGTCCCTTCTGCGCCACACGGGCTTTGGTAGGGCTTTTGAAGCATTAAAGATTGTGTTATCATGCCTCTTCGTTTTCAAGGTTCGTTAATAATAATCTGCACTACTCTAATCAAGTCGCAAATTCAGAATCCAGGGACAGCGGCTATTAGTACACGATTTAGAATAGTTATTTTCTCTCTCTTTTGAATTATTGGGTTTCCGTTTCTGTCTCCAGGGTCACTCTTCATTCTTCACTGCAGCTATAATTCTCAGATATACACTTAATACCATTAATAACTATTAGCTTCCCGTCTTCGTCCTATTCACGCACTCTACGTCGTTCCGTCATTCTACTTCAATAGAAAGGTGTCCCATCCCGACCTTGTCTAATTTGTTCATTTGTGCGTGCACGCCATGCATCCCGTAGAGAGATTGCACAACGTCAGCGCTGGAATATCTACTCTACGCGCTCATGAGTAAAGTAAATTCTGAAACAAGGGGCAGGGATTATGAAGTGAGTTAGTTGCCCCCACACGACCTGCTGATGTGTAGGTACTCTAGCGTTCTTGGAGTACGCAATATCAGTGCTCAGCGCTACGATGAATTAAAGTGCCAGACAGCGATCACGAAACTATACGAAACAAATGGGAAAAAAAGGAACGACTCAGCTCAAAACCCAATTTAAAACGAAAACGAAAAACGAAAACTCGACTCGAGTTATAACATATCACGCTATGGTTATGGTATTAGTACACTCCCCCTCCTTTCTAAAAACCTACTCCCCCAACCCCCGCCCACTATCCTACCCCTCCACCTAATACAAGACCTTGCTCAGCCGCTGCACGCCCCCCGAAGCAGCACATCGCCGCTACGAGCGACTCGTACTCGCGCGTTCTTGAGGGACGGGCGGGTGCTGCGCACGAGGCCGTGCACCTTGTCGATCTTGCATGCGAGCCGAGAGAGGGATATGAAGTGCAAGAGGTCGCTTTGGGTGGGTGGGCGAAGGCCAACATGCACACGAGGGCACGAGAGGAAAGGGGAAGGGAAGGGGGAAAGGGAAAGGGAACAGAGCACTGTCAGCGAGAGCGAGAAAGGAGAAGACAGAAAGGCAACGCACGCATCCGCTCACCCCAAACGCAGCGCTCAGGCTCTCCAGGGTCAGCCTCTCATACGATTCCAGTAATTGGGCATATGCGCGTGTAGAAGCGCACGTGTGGGGATAGGGTGCGTGAGGGCAGGAGGTGGGTTGTTCGAGGATAGCTGGGAGAGGAAAACGGGGGGTCGGCATGAGGGGGGAGGAGGGGAAGGGAAGGGGACACACCGAGGGCGATGAAGAACTTGTCGTAGTGGCACTCGTAGAGGTTCCGGACGAGGTCGCCGAGGATGGGCAGGTCAGGCAGGACTCGGTTCACTTCTGGCGCTTTAATCAACTGCATCGGCAACATCGCACTAATCAGTACCCAATCAAATTTAAAAGCAGAAAGAAGGACAGCGAAACCGAAACTGAAACGCACTCGTTTATCCAGATATACCCGGCCCAGATGCAGCGCCCCCCGGCAATGATAGTGAGGGCGACAAAGTCGTTGAACGACATGAGCTCAGACGTGGTGAGCGTGGATAGGGCGTCAGAGAGCCTTGGTATACTTTGAGGCGATTGCGCCGGTGCCAGTCGCCGCCTTTGTCGATGAGTCTGTGGGGATGGGGTGTCAGAGTCAGAGTCAGAGTCAGAGTCAGAGAAAGGAAAGAAAAAGAAAAGGAGAAAGGAAATGCAATTAGGATGAGACGAGACGAGACGAGACGAGACGGAGACGAGACGAGACGAGACGAGACGAGACGAGACAGCGTACGTACTTCTCAGCATTGGCCATGTTGGCGGTGATGATATTATTGTCGTTGAAGAAGCCGATGCACATGATGGTGAGCGTGATGTCGATGCGTGAACCGAGGCTGGGTGTCTTTGAGCGTGAGCTGCTGCAGCGGCAAGGTGTTTGTCCTAGTCATCCATGATAGTTAGGGCAATTGCGGTTACAAAATGTAATGGAAGCAAACACACCTTATCTCCAATCCACGTCAGATAGTTTGCGCGCGCTTGAGAGCGTCCGGGATCTCTGACTCCCTCCTGCTTCTCAGCTCTCTGCGAGTCGCTTCGTCGAGCTTTTGGAGCTCGGCAGCGTTGGTGGCTTCCATCTCGGCAAGGAGGGCTTTGTCGAGGGGCAGGAAGGAGGAGAGTTAAGCCTTTGTAATATAGATTCATTTCTGTTCAATGTTCAAGTGAGGATGGGGATGGGGATAAGTTAGGAGAGAGTACTTGCAATCTCCTTTGAGCCCTTCGAGGACGGGGGGCTTCGTCATGGAGTGGGCGAGGACAGGTTGGAGAGGATGAACATCGGGAGCACCACTTTGTAGGCCATTGTTTGTCTGTAGAACTAACAAGATGCGTCAGCTCTGATGTTCCCACGCATGCAATGCATGTCCCTTTCCCCACATCTCTTTCCTTCCATCCCATCTCCCTTTGCTTTCCGAATTCCATCCCATCCCATCTTATTTCTTTTTCATTTTCCTTCTCATTCAACTAAATTCATGCCGTCTTCATCACCATCCGTATCCTAGATCCTCGCCCGCGCATCCACGCTCACATCCACGTACCCAAAGGATACCGAGGCGCTCTACAAACAGATCATAGCGACCTCAACTAGCCAGAGTGGGGAGGGTTACAGGACCAGGTGGTGGTGCTCATCAAGCTTCGGCGAAGCTCTATCATGATCAAAAGTACACTTCTGAGACGCATGCGCATCACATGGATGGAGCTGACTGACGGATGGATCCACACAGGTACGTGGAGGGCCTGGCAGAGGTCACCACCTGCTCACGGGCGTTCATGTCATCCACCGCCAAAGCCAAGACTGCGGCTCTGTACGCCCCTTCCTCCCGTACGCCTTCCTCCGTCCTCCCCTGATCCCATCATTGATCTAATCTCTGGTTACTCCTCTGCCCAGTCCGCACACTCCTGGGCTACTTAGCCATAATCCCGACTTCCAGAAGTGCAGATAAAAGCGCTGATGGACAATATCGCCTGTGCTAAGAAAGAGAAGCTCATCTTCCTGAAGCACAGTCTCAGACGCTGGCTTGTTAGGCTGTGCGTGCGCTCTTTCATCGTCATAACTACAGTTTTCGGTTTTCGTATGCTAACTTATCGTTATCGTACACACAGACAATTCGAGTCCCGCCAGTACCAGCCCACACTGGCGCTCGTTGACACCCTGCTCACTGAGCTCCAGCGGCTCGACAACAAGATGATCCTCACGAAGGTACACCTCCTCAAGAGCCAGCGTGTATCACGAAGCTGGAAAACATGCCCAAGGCCAAGGTACTTTTTTCTTGCCATCGCTTCTTCCCTGCCCCCTTCTTCCCTTCGCCCCACACCACTCACACTACCCACGCTTGGGGTTGGGGTTTGGGGTTTGGGGTTGGGGTGAGGGGGCGCAAATTAATGCAAAAGGCTGTGTTACACTATGAGTGTGGGGCGTACAGGCTAAATGACTTTGGAGGATCCAAAGTAGCCATTTCGTCTTTATAGACTCATCAGTAGCTATCGTACGTAAGGAATATTACTATACGCTCCTAAAATAAGCGCGTGTTTACTAAGCGCCTATTCTTAGCGAATCGACTATCGATTCCTAATCGTTTTGTATTACCTTTGTAATCTTTCTCGTCCTAAAAACGGGAAGCGTCAGAGGTCTTACTGACTAATTACAATAGAGCTGATCAAGCTCGTTTCCAATAATATCGTGGATGATTAGTTATCGAGTCACTTTGATTATGAATCGGTGGACTAGAGTTGCTCCGATCTAGTGTTTCTGACTAAACGTTAGTCATATCCGAGTAATAGCTTACCAACCTGGTCGAGAATAGACCATAGACTTCTGCAATAATAGCAGTCTATTCATATCGCTAACGCTATCCAGTAATCCGAAGAAAACCGGGCCCGGGCCGACCTACTTTGTACAAGGCCGAGTTACTGGGTTCGAACCTACTAATCCGGCGGTGCTTCGTGTTCGGCGACGCTTACTAACCGTAGTGTTGGGGCGTAACTTACTAAACCGGTGCTTCGCCGGTAAGATCCGTTGGCTCGATCGAGACGTTCGACAATTCGACCGTCGATGCGAATAGCAATATCCTTCCCTAATAAGGTAACTGTTAGTATTACCTGTTTGGGTAAGTTCGGTTTGGGTTTGGGTTGGGGGTTTGGGTTTGGCTATTACAAATCAAAGTGTGCTTGTGAGTTGATGTGAGTCACTCTGTAGCATTTAATAATTACATACGGTTTGGGGTTTGGGGTAGCGTCGCGACAAAGTCGCTAGTAATTATTTCATCGATTATTCGCTTTGGAGCTTCTGCCGAATTCTGGATGTTCCTGGTCTGGAGACCGTGATCGTCGATGTAGTATTATCTCGTTGTCGCTGTCGTCAGCGGCAATTTTCTGTTCAATAGCTTTTACTGAATCAGAGTGATGATCTTCATCAACGTCTTGAATCAAAGGAACGACACCACCTTCTTCGGCGATGTTTTCATCCAGTTCTGAAAAACTGTTTTCTTCCAATACATTTGCAAGGTCAAAGAGATTTGTGTTACGTTTCAGGACACAATCCAACGACTTCCAGTAGTCCTATCTTCCGAAGGTCTGAGTACGTACATATCTTCTCCAACCGGAATCTCTGCGAACAGGTCCGGCTTAACATCATCAGTCCATGCACCTCATCACGTCACTAGGTTTGATAAAGGGTCTGGATGCGGAGATTGAGTAATCTCCATTCTCGGCCAGCGGGTATACCACTCTGACCAGTACTCGGTAACAGCTTTACCAAGTTCGGCAGCTGAGAACCAATTCCATACTTAAGTCGTATCTGGTTTAAGTACAAGAACACTTTCGTCGTGCTCTGCGGCTCATGATACGAACCGCTCCCAACGTTCTTGTATGTTTTCTTACACCAGGACATGACTAGTTTTT
>JAJIRX010000165.1:0-25463 GCA_023853785.1 Psilocybe azurescens | reverse complement strand
ATGCTAGGTATCAACAGGAGGTTTCACGGTGCTCATTCTGTTGCCTCTACGGTCTCAAGGGGTACGGAAGATATAACTGTATATTTTGTGCTGTAAATAGGATATCTTATGTTTACGCTACCCTGTTATAGCGAGCCGGGTTGGTTGTAGCTCAGCCTTAGTACACTCAGATAGAAACATCACCTATACAGGTTACTGGGACTGGGTAACACAAACATCATACGTAACGACAGACCGAGTCAATATATCTCAATGTAGCATTTAGGAGGCATCAGATTTGGACTAAATACATCAGTGTGAATGGAAGGCAACGACAACCGAATTACGATGATGTAGGCACACAATTGACACATTTTTTGTTCATCTTCAGACACGCCGAGTTCGGGGCCATGCACACAAACGTCAGCCGACGGCATGCCCTTACAAAGACGTTTGCTCGATGGTTCACGAAGTACAATATTTAGATCTCTGGAAATGTGGTATAAAGCAATTGGTCTATTTTTCAATTCTCTTCTGACTGCTCGTGAGCTAAACGATGCTCTTGACTGTCCACAGTAGTTGAGTTGTTGAAATTCTGTGGGAGTGGGAGAATGGTAGAGGATATACGAGATCGGAGAGCCTAGCATTATGACTCCAGTTCCCAGCCACGAGGTGAGTAGAAATAATAGAATTTCCTTTTGCGAAACATTGCGAAACCTTTAGATTGGAATTGGTACGGAGAAGACTGTCGTTGTTTTGTCGGCCTCAGCTTGTGAGATTACTGAAAGAACATTTTTCGCGTTCGTCGTCCATGGACTACTATTCTTCTGCTTCAACCTCGCAGCGCAGCTTTTTCCGACAGCTTAGCTCCAATTTCGCACCCGTTGACTTTAATGTCGAACTCCATGCTGAGTCTTACCATAGACCCTCAGATCGTGGCGTTCCAACGGATCTCAGGGTCTATAATTACACCGGTCTGAGCATTTCTGCTCAGAGTTGGTCAAGATGTCAGCAAGACTCCTTCGTAGACACCAATGGCGATTTTCCAGATGCCCCGACCGTTATCCGTGTTCAGATAGCAAAGGCACCCCTACAATACTTAACGTCGATATAATGGACTCTAATCTCCTATCAAGGGTACATCAAAATCCCGGACAAGACATCTCAGAGTTGAATTTCTCCGATTACGCTGACCTTGGGATTATGCCTGAAGAAGATTCAAATAACTGTCATAATATCGTAGAAAATGATCAAAATTACCCTCCAAGAAGCCCACTACGGGAATATTTCTCGGAAAAACCCTAAAAATAGTCAGCGTTTGGCGGATACAGAAACCAGTCGATTTTACTATCGAAAGCTGTGATAAGAGGCTCAGCAGCCCTCAAAAACTCAGAATATATTCGCGCAGCAACAAGCATAACAAAGACACAGGACCACGTTGGGAGTGTCCATACTGTGATGACATGCTCAGCCGGAGCGTATAATCCATCTTTATATTCTTGAAATAATATTTTGACAAATTTGGCTCCCTCAGTCAGGATTCATGTGTCCGGCACATTAAAACCAAGCACTGGCTAGAGGCGGAGCTAGCACCACCGTTAAAAAGTCAAAACTCCTTCAATTGTCAGCTGCTGAATTAACAGTGCCAGCGGCCACTAGCAGGCATCTCATCTCGTCCATGGCTTGCTAAAGTACTGTATAAGAAGTTGGAAGTACTATTGGTATCACAAATTTAAAGTAACAGCCATGCAAGGCGTCGTCGTTTTCCGACAGGTTACAGGATAGCTTCTTTTCCATCTATAAATAGATCTCTTAAATGTCCCGTTATTGAGCAAGAAATGCTTCTCTCCGATATGAAGCCGAACTGTTTAAGCTGATTAAATGTGGGGTAAAATCGCATACTCTCTGCACCGTCGTTTTTATGCACAATCAGTATCTACAGGAAACAAAACAGAAACGAGAATACACGATGTTTTTAGTGGGGTAAAATGAGCATATCGTACAGCAAAAACGACGCAAAATACCAGTTCGGAGAAAGAAAACAAAGCAAGTCCTCTATCTGCCAGGCCAGGAGCAAAAAAATTATGAAACACAGAGAAATAAAAGTACAGAGATCCAAGAATAAAAGAAGAAAAAAGGAGCTATGAGGCAGTGTACTATACCTCGCTCCCTTCACTACCCGTCGCCATGCTTGCTAGGCTCCCTCGTTGTGCGGCCTTTCTCTTCCCCACGTGCGTATCTCCCACGCCCACATGATCAGGCGGCATGACTACGACATCGGCCACGCCAACTTCAAGATGTGGCAAAGGCTGTTCGTCGTCGCTGTCAATGATGGGTGCTGATGCATTCAGAGGATGCGGAATCATATGTGGTGATGGAGACGACGAGGGCCCAGGAACACTTGTCGAGCTCAACGGGGGCGTTGATAATACCGTCGAACTCGAGGCAGACGAGCTGGTGGGTGGTGAAGGCATGGCTATCAGTACAGCTACACGCATCGTCTGTGGACCTTGCAAATCAAGCTTCTCATTCAAATTTCCATTCTCAGCCGACGCTGGAAGATTAGCGTTCGAACCAGTATTTGATCGTGTGAGCGGGCCTGGTAAGGGCGATGTCGGATTCGGCGTGGGGTTAAGCAGGTGCCCTACACGGGAAAGGAATGCACGATGGCGTGGTGTCCGTGTCCGTACCGAGGTGGGCGGTGTCGCAGTGACAGTAGCGGCAGCGGACGGGTTGATAGGAGTACAGCAGCAGCCTCGACATCACTTTGCGGGCCGACTGGTGAAAGAGGCTGCTGAGCGGCAGAAGCACTGCGTAGGCTCCCGACAGAAGGAATCGTGGCTAGACCAATAGGCGGCGCAGGTACCGAAGGCAGGGCACTCGATGCCAGATAGGTGACAGCGATTGGCTTGATTGTATCCCACTCCTTCGAGTGCTCCGCCCTCCATGCATCGTTGATCTTCCGACTTCCCGTACCACTAGTACCGTGGGCACTATATTCAACTATATCGCCTTTTGCATCGATATACGCCTCCCAGAGCATCGGTTTCTTACTCAAGTCCACCTTCACCGGACGCGAAGGCGGAGAGGGAGGAACCCAGGTCCCATTTCGGATAGCTTCTTCCACCATAAGTCTATGCCTCCGACGGAGAACAAAGGAACGAATGACAATGGCAGCGGATACAGAGAGGAGGAGGACGAGCGTTGCTAAGAATGTGTATACTAGTTTATAGATCGGATGAGTATGTGGAAGAAAACAGAAGAGGTAGGCATGGAGTACACCACAAAAAGAGACGTACGGTATAAAGAAGCTGAAGTCGCAATAGACCCTCCATTGGAATTATTTTGATTCCCATTGCCGGGGAATGTTGGTGCTGCAGATGGTTCGCCACTGAAGGTGTGTTGTGGTGGCACTGAGAATCCGGGAGGGGATGAAGTGGTGCTCGAACTAGAGGATGCTGAGGAGGAAGATGATTGTGACGATGATGACGTTGGGGCCGTTGCGGACATGTTGTCGATTAATATGATATAATGTCGTTATAGAATTTGTTGTGTTGGCCGGCCTGCTATGCACTACCTTCTATCCTCGGTACACTGAAGGCGAAGAGCAGATACAAGGGGAGGGAGCGCTTTGGTGTGACAAAAGCAAGGTGAAGCTAGAAGAGTGAAGAGGAAATCAGAAGCTGCTACGCAGGCAACGGAGACCCGAAGGGACGGGAACGAAGGATTACACTAGTTGAAGCGTGGGGTTCTCGTGCCCAAAACCGTGGTCAACTGGCTGGCCTAAAATATCTCGTGTCTGTCACTCGGGACTGTAACTTGATTTCCTGGAGGATATAGCCCGTAAATGGATCCGAAGTTAGGGCCACCCAAAGGTTTCGAGGTGATATTTATATCGTGGGTACCGACGGATTATTTCTGCTGATTATCCGGAATTGCCGTTCGACCGCCGTAGGACTTTGAAGTATGCTGATCGTAGCTGCGGAATGCTATGAATAAGGAGGTCCTCTGTTTCAAGATGCAGATGGTATTGGGATGTGGGCTCAACAATGGTGTTGTTCCAATAACTCTGTCGTGGGATCGAAATTGGTCGTCGTCTGTAACAACTTCTTGATAGTATGCGTGTTCGTGAAGATGGACGTGGAAGTAGCGTGAGTTGAAAATGTAACTAGCGTAGAGTGATGGGTGTTGATATATCGATGGTCAATACTGACTGATGTCGAAAGCTGTGAATGACGACTGATTGTGGGTTGCGAGTGTTGATTTAGTCCGCTCGACGACCAGTTGAAGTTGGTCCCTGAGGGTCAAGTCATAAAAGAAAGAAATGACAACAAGTTCTTATCATACCTGACGCGTTTTTATCCACCAGAATCGATTTGCACTTGACGCTCCACCTGAACCGCAGTCCACAGACTGTCGCGTGTAAGAGATGGTCAATGTATATGTCTCGAACCAATCTCAAGAGCCGCGAGCAGCCACCAGCTCCTCGTAAATGTCCGCCGGTAATGGAGGCCAGATATAGAAGAACGGGGGACGAGGGAAGAGGACAACAACCAAAGACAAAAGACTCTGAGGACGTCGGTCATAACCACTACGCTATCGCGGGGAAAATGCTTCCGTATTTGGAAGACCGGAGTTTAATGCCGAGACGGCAGTTGGGGCAGTGTCAATTACCAAGCCAACAAATAAGCATGCCGACTTGCCGTGATAATGATTCTTATTGCATTCTTCATCGCATGATCGCAATCATGGACCTTCCACGTTAACGAATAGGTGAAGTCACAAGAGTCGAGAGAGTTTGACCGTTGAAGTATATTGAACACAGTTATTCCCTTGTAGCGTACTAAATAAACCATTGGCTAGCTTCTATATTCTCTCCAAGGTACAGTCATTAAATTTAGATCAGCTGAATAGAATCGGCTGTCACCAAACCGCGCCAGCTCCTCGAATAATTACATACACACTCTTGCTCCGACTCGATCGAATATATTACGACCAAGATATGTACCAACAACATACCCTACCCAAGGCAATTGCACGGCAGACAGCCATTACAGTGCACTTGTCTGATTCCCATCTCTTATCAATGTAGATTCAGAGGTTAGTAAACAGCAAGTACGCGGATACTTATTAAATTCTGAGCGGGAGTGGGAAAAGATAGGTGTCCCTTCTTCCTAAAACGTGGATTAAGATTAAAATAAAAAGTAGATCGAAGGCATCCGACGACGAATCCTACTCAACAGAGAGGACTGCTCGTATCAACCGAGGACTCAGGACGATATAGCCCATTATTTCCCTATTAAGGCATCATTGACATCGACAATACATCAAGTGTTCATCTTCGCAAGTATTAAAAGATCTACCTTGGGCAGACCAGGAAAAGCCATGGTTCAAGTGGGAAATCATGTGGGTGGCGCCGCAGAGACTATACGACATGGCAAGAACTGAGCCATACTACGAATTAGACACAGTTGGAATCTTGTTGGAGTACTTACGAACGCACTGAGCGCCGGGAATTCAGATCGATGTTCAGTCAATCACAGGCTAGATATCCCACTTAACTCCAGAAACTTCACTCCTGGCTGCGGAATGATCGATAAAAGGGGAACAGATGTCACTAACAGCCAGTGCATAGCATGCTGTTCCGAGTATTAATACACATCTGAGGAAGCTTGAGGATTGTTGGTCCAAAAATATAGGCAGCAGGATATCAAAAGATGATCCCCACAGACACCATATTTTTATCGAGAGAAGAAGTGGAACTAAATGGAATCATTGAAGTGTGTATGTTCCTTCCTTCGACAGTTTTACTGACGCCACTCCCATAAGTTCTGCATACGCGCAAGTCTAATTATGATAGTGGCCACGCTCAGTCCACCAGGTAAGCGTATGCTGTCTGCCTGCGACTACTCCACTGTCACTGTACTAAATGAGCCTGGGTAAGCCCTCTTGAGCCAAGTGGCATGATACATCCCCGGTCTAATGGCACGTAGTGACGATTTTAATTCTGAAAACGAGAATCACCACAAATGTGCCTGGACGAGCGATTGAAAAAGTTTGTGACTGGATGAAGCATAAGAGGGCAGAACAATTGTCACAGCAAAGAGAGAGTAGTGACGAGGGAAGAAGAGTTGGGATTAGGAACAAAGAGGCTCAGTACAATCAAGATGGCTCAGCGAAAACCGGCGTTTTCGCCCTTGTCGACAATTGAAGGGCAAAGCAGCCTGACCCCAGATACAGCGACAGTCCTGCTATCAATGTAAAGTCACCAAGCTAGCAGCCAATATCTTCCCTGCCTCATTTCAATGGCCAACACCGCAATGAAAACTTACAGCCACCTCTTTGTGATCCCGATGCAAAACATCAGCTCAAATATCCTATACAAGCCAAATACAAGCACTGCGATGGCCTATCGATGACTCGATCGTGGGTCACTGTCGGTCTCCTCGGTGGACCATTTGAAACTGCACCAACACGGAAACTTCACCAAAAGTTCATGGGTACAATTAATGAGTTATAGACGTATTTGAAGATAAATCTACTGGATTAAGAACGAGCTTTGGAGAATTGCAGTCGAGTAGTAATAACTTACATAATGGATACTTATTACATAATTGATATGTCTGCTTGGCCTCGTCACGTCCTGCAAGAGTCTTGACTTCCGTTGAACTTCTATTGAACACACTGTCTGACAAACTAGACGCTCCAAAATTTGCTTGTCATTTTTACTGGAAACTCTAATCACTATGACAACGACTTGCTCATCGAAAGTGAAAAAGTAGAAAGGCATTCCAGTCAAAGTCTATATTCTCTCAATAATGTTCATCACTGCGGCTCCACAGCCGGATATGGGCACGATTAAAACCGCTCTATGTTGGTTTCTTTACGTCACCCCATTCAAGACCTTTTCAAACCGCGTCATTCTAATCTATACTCCAATTGCAATTCGAATTGTGCATTGAGGCTTGAATATTTCCAATCGCCTCGAAATCAGACAGGAGGGAACGACCGAGGATAAGCTGGACTGCACTAGGCAAGATTGCATTTGGTGCGTCAGGATTTTGTCTCACATCCTTCTACTTCTATCACGATGCTAATCAATGACTCATAAAGAAATTTTCAAGGAGTAAGCACCTTACGCGTCGGACTGCTTTTTACTGCGGATATTCGAGATAAGCGCTGGGAAATTGTTATTTGTGTCGTTACAATTAACGATATAAGACACGAGTGGCACCAGTTACTCTACTTTTATCAATTCTTGCTTGAATACAAACCATATTGCGATGTCGTACGAATCCGCGGATACCCCTGATGTCTCTTGGTTCGGCCCTGCCAACGCCCTCACTCGCATTTTGGGTTCTCTTTCATAGCGTCATTCTTTCAAGGGATAAACGGGAAAACTGGATCAATGGGGAAGGCGCGGGAGGGTCTAGTTCGTACATTGCAAACAGCATGCGGCTATTTCTGTTGGGCACCATCATCGAAAGTGGGCGGAGGTTTTTGGCTGGGCGATGGAGAGATTCAAACCCTTTCGTGAGTTTCATTTCATAAGTCACTTATTAACGGTCGCGAGACGGACATTTCTCACCATGCTGTACCGTTCATTGCTCGATGTTCAATAAAACGATCCTCTTTCAGAATACTCAATTACTGCGCATTTCGCGGAAGGGGATCCTGCATACGAGTGGATTATACTGTTCCTGGTACATTGTATCTCTCTCATTGCATACACCATTACTCATTCTCACTCATAAAAGACTGAAGAGCAAGTGTGGACTCGCTCACGGCAGTTTCGAGTCAACGCTTCTTCTTCACTTCGACAATGGTCAGTGAGCCTGACCTCGATCCTTAAACCAGGTGGACATGTCGACGAGCATGCAGAATACGTCCCGACGTACGACGAACCACAACTCTTTCGGTGGAGGGGCTACTGGGCAGAGATCAGGAGGGGTGGATCAAACAAAAAGCAACGGGAATTCGATAATATTGGGATGGACAACTCTCAGGGCAAGTTGTCTTTAACGTATGTATCAAAGAATAACATAATTATGCTGCGTGTCACTTACGATTTAGTTATAGGTTATACACTCGTAATATGGGTGTACTGTCTGCATTGGTCGACGATGCTCGGCAGAGATACGTGGCAACCAGCAGACCACATGTCATTGTGCATAGTGCTGATGTACGCTTGCCTCCCCATACTTCTATCTTGACGTATAAGCTCACCTATTTGCATGAAGCACACGATGGTCCATCCTCGCCAAAGCATATGGCGTAATGCCAAACGAAAAATGCGCCGGCCGCTCAGTTCAATTATACTTCAAGAAGGAGTCATCAACTCCCTCGTAGAAGATGCTCGCGAATTCATCAAGTCAGAAGCCTGGTATATAAAAGCAGGTATCCCTCATCGAAGAGGATACCTACTTCACGGCCCGCCTGGGACTGGCAAAAGTTAGTTCTGTTTCCCTTCCTATCTACTATGGTCAATCTGATTGTCGTTGGTAAACGTCTAGCATCAACCATTTACGCTGTTGTAAGTGAAATGCGTCACTTATACGGAATCTACTTTCTGACCGCCTTTTTCTAGGCAGGAGAATTGGGAATGGAGATATATTCTCTCTCACTTTCGTCAAACCTGTGAGATTTCTGCCTCGTAATCTTTTTATGTCTGATCTTATAACTATCTTCAGCGTCGATGACTCGTATCTGGAACGCGCCGTATCCTCTATACCCAAACAAGCGATTATCTTGATTGAAGATATCGATTGTGCTTTTCCTTCCCGCGAAGACGAAGAAGAAGAAGCGTCCATGAATGCTATGGTCATGAGTATGAATATGTCAGGCATGGGCAGACGTGGCGCTTTACCTATGAGAACACGCTCTGCCGTCACTCTTTCTGGGCTTCTAAATATTCTCGACGGTGTTGGAAGTGAAGAGGGAAAGCTTTTCTTTGCAACGGTATTTTCCGTATCTCGACGTGTTACAAGATTGAAGCTCATTTCCGTTCTCTAGACAAATTATATAGATCGCTTGGATCCTGCTCTTATGCGCCCTGGAAGGATCGACGTCAAAATTCCATATCAGCTCGCCACCCAAGAGCAAGCCGCAGCCCTGTTTGTACGCTTCTACCCCGAGTCATTGGCAGAAGAATCAGTCGAGAAATCTGTAGCCAGTGAATCTCATTTCGGATCAGAGAAACAAGTAGATATTCACATTCTCGCGGAACATTTCTCGTCCTCGGTGCCTCAACACGAATTTTCTACTGCCGAACTGCAAGGGTTTCTTCTTTCATGCAAACACGAGCCCCTTCGGGCCGCTGAGGGAGTTGGTGCTTGGGTAGAACAAGAGAGGAAGGACAAACTAGAAAGGGAAAAGAGAGAAGAAGAGGCGAAAGAAAAGAAGAAGAAAAAGAAAGAGGAGAAAGAGGCCAGGCATCTGGAAGATGGATCGGCAAGACCTGGCGTTTCTGTCGGAGGAAGGCAACACAGGCAAGCGACACCTACACCTACAGCCTCACGCTCTGATACTGTCGGTATGCCTCAACAACTTGCTGTCAATGACGACTCCGCGAAGAACAGCGTGCACGCATCTTCAACTCCGTCTCACCGTAATCCGGCAAATGTTGCTTTCGAGCTTCAGGCCTCTCCAAGTTCTGAGCTGATTAATCGCGATGGTAATGCTACTCGTGCAAACCCTCTATCGCCTTAAATGAACCGGAGTTCGCATGAACGATGCTTTATTAACGTTTCCATACCTTGTGGATAGATAGCTACTTTCAATGTGCCGACAATACCATTCTCGCGATATTTGTAACGTCTCAGTAGTTGATGATTCGCAATCAGACTCGTGTCTTTTTGTGTTGACTCACGTTTAGCTCGGCGATTTCGGACATCAGGGAAATGTATGCGTGTTTTTCGGGACCGAATCTCAGCGCGCCAGCATATTCAAAGGCTATGTGTTCAAAGGCATGTAATTGGTTGCACTGGAACTGAAAGAACGTGTTAACGTCGACAAGCCATCCACATACCTATATTTCAGTATCGCGAGCTGCGCTCCATCACATCCGACTATGAGTCAGATTCCTGCAAGTATAAATTACACTCAGCCCAGGCATCAAGTCAGACCCTGCGAACGCACTCCTTGATCTATCCCTCATCTAACTTGTTGCACTCCAAGTCTTCTCTATCGTATCATTATGAATTGGACGCCTATCCCTGGAGATCCATCCAAACACTACAATCCTGGAAATGATGGACCTTGGATCTCTATCATGAGCTCGATAACCCGCTTTTAGGACTTTCATTCCTTGCACCTCTTTTTCAATCCGACTCCCTGGCGTTTAATAGCATTAAGCTCTTCCTCTTAGGATCTTTGGTTGAAACTGGTAGAAGATTTTTTCGCTGGGTGTATGAAAGGTTCGATTTTTTCCGTGAGTAGTACCAAACGATTGAGTCTTTTCGATCACTATAACTAACTGCCCATATTCCTGGCAGAATATTCAATAACGGCCCAGTTTGACGAAGGAGACCCCGTATATGATTGGATCACACTCTTCTTGGTCTGTTGTAGCTTTTTCACGGTGTTGTGAACTAGTATTTCTAAAGTGCTTGCTTTTTCCTTATCAGACAGAGAAAAAATATGGAAGCGATCGCGCCGATTTCACGTTACCGCAAGGTCCTCTAGGCGAAGATGGGGCATTAACATCAACAATAATAGGGAGCAAGCCCAAATCAACGGTCCTGCTGAGTACGTTCCTACTTACGAGATGGCACAACTCTTCAGATGGAACGGTTATTGGGCCGAGACCAGACGAAGTATTGGGTCTCGTGGACAACATGTCTATACAGAGGCGGGTGGACAGCCTTCAGGATCGAGAATGCTTTTCTTGACGTGAGTGAAGAAAAACACCATTGTCAATACAACTTGTTAACTTACAGCACAATCCGTGCATGTAGAATCTATACGCGTGATATGACTGCTTTATCTTGTTTCGTAGATGACGCTAGAGAGATGTATCTCAATTTCAGCCAACCACATGTTACTGTGCATACAGTAGAACAGGTATGTTTATGTACACGTATGTTCGAGCTGGCTCCAACGTGACGATATTAACCATTTAGAATGGTCCTTATCACCCTGGGATGATGGGAAATCCCTGGACGAGCGCCAAAACCAAATCCCGTCGCCCTCTCAGCTCTATCATCTTACCGCATGGTGTCGTTCAATCACTAGTCGATGACGCAAAGAGTTCTTGAGCATGGTGGAATGGTATTCAACAGCTGGTATCCCTCACCGTAGGGGATATCTATTGCACGGCCCTCCTGGCACAGGCAAAAGTTCGTCATTTTGTTTACTCTGAGAGATTTACCCTGACATTGGCCAATAATATAGCCTCAACCATATACGCGATCGTAAGTGCTGCCTCATTTCTCGTGGACTCTGCTCACTCTTGCCGTTTAATTTTTAGGCAGGAGAACTTGGCCTTGAGATTTACTCTTTGTCATTAGCATCTGGATTGTCAGTACTATTAAATGCGATATTTCGATACTCATACATTAACTCACTTTTTCTTAATTCAATAGTGTCGACGATTCGTTCCTCCAGCGAGCAGTATCATCCATACCAAACACTGCTATACTTTTGATCGAAGACATCGACTGTGCTTTTCAATCGCGAGAGGATATGGAAGACAATAATATGCCGAGCTTCCCTGGCATGGTGGCAGGACTACCACCAAATTTCTCAAAGTCGGGCGTCACTCTGTCGGGACTACTCAATGTTCTGGACGGAGTGGGAAGCGAAGAAGGGAAGCTTTTCTTTGCAACAACAAATTACGTAGAGCGATTAGACCCTGCACTCCTCCGACCCGGGCGTATTGACCGCAAAATCCAATACAAGCTATCCACGAAAGCCCAGGCAGAAGCTCTTTTCCTACGATTTTATCCCCCAGCTTATACCACGCTTTCTGGATCATCACAATTGACCACTACTACCGCTTCGATATCCAATAAAGAAGAAAAAGTCACTCACTGATACTCTCACTTTGGATAAAGAGGCGACAATCAAGTCACTCGCCTCTCAATTCGCCTCTCAATTTCCGGAGAATGAATTCTCGCTTGCTGAATTGCAAGGGTATTTGTTATCCTGTAAAAAGGAGCCTGAGCGCGCTGTGACCGAGTTCAAGGTATGGATTGACGAAGAAAGAAAGGAAAAAGAGGAGATAAAAACACGCGCAGAGGAGAGAACAAGCAAACTCAAAGACAAGAAAGACGCGAAGGAAGTAGAAAAGCTACAAGGATCGCTGGAAAAGCTTAGATTATGGGGAAATGGAAGTCTATCTTCCTACGATGCTACTAATAGCATTCGTATTAATGAGGGAGGACTATCAGGTAATCTCCAACAGCCTGGCATGATCCTGCAGAGTGCACAATCTACTACAGGTTGTTCAGGCTGTAACTGCTCGGGTTCTCATACCAGCACCCAGGCTGATCGACTTCAAGTATCCGTCGGCCCAGATATAACTGTGTCTACAAGTACTACATCCTCTGCAGATTCCACTGAAGCAGTATAGGCTCATTTGTTCAGGGATAAGACAATAACAAGACTTTTTTTGGAACTGTTCGACTAATTGCTGCGTGGCAAAAGAACGAGCGAAGAAACGGCGGGATCAAATCATGCATACCGACTAAATGCACGTTTAAGTGGTCAGTGAAACAGGGTCCCAAGAACCACTATTAGCCTGCAAACTCGTTCCTTGCTACCTTCAAGCCGGAGATATATATTTATGAGAAGCTGAATCCCATCTTTTCTGAACGTGTGCGCGGCGCACAGCCTTTGATCCAAATTGGACTCCATGAGGGTTGAATGAATACATATCTCGGAACGTATGAGCTTATACCATAGGATCACGCGCTGTATTCTGGGCCAGATTTATGCAGCGCCGCTGGCTAATTTTCAATCGCCGATATCTTCTAAGTTCTACCTTGTGGTAACTCTGGATTCTGAAAGTGATTAGTTATTGTCTGCCTTTCTGTGTATACACATGGGTCCATGTGAACAGAAGCGGAAGTGGCGAGTTTTCCGAATAATCCCTTTTTGAGTTTGTTACGGTCCATTTTCACCGCAGGTTCCACAAACATGGCCGGCGATAGACGACCGCTTCCAATGACAATGAAAGAATATGTCGAAATTTTACAACTGGGTCATATTTGGCTCAAATTTTGTATGTAAAATACAAAGTATCGCCCTCCAATTGATAGTTGACTGAAACTATCCACGATTTTCCACAAACCTTGACATTTTAGCTCTCATTCAGCACCTCTAAACCTAGATTGATCAGGGCCTTTGCCGTTCTCGCGCAGAATTCTGGTGGTTCTCCCAGACCCTGCAGTTGATCCAGACTCCAGAGCGCCTCCAGCATCTTGAAGCCAACAACATGCAGCAGTACCACAATGCCAGACTCATCAAATTGGTGGACTTGGTTATGCTCCGCAGCTTGGGTGAATCTGCTGTTGTCGACTTCACTGTTGAACTCCTCCAGCTTACCGGTTATGGTCATCAAAATCGGGTGGCACGTAGGCGAATTGATCTGCCTCTATTCATATGTAGGAAGTGGAGAGACACAAAGATGGATACCTGCCTCATGGACTGTGAACAAAACAATATTCTCCTGCGCTCTGGGTTTGCCATCACAGCAGCATCAAATACCCATCACTGGCAGACATAGAACAAGCCGAGGATGTTCGTACATGCCAGCCATACTTTCCAAAGTGCCATCTCAGTGCGATGCATAATTATCTAAATTGGTGGTTCTCAGAGCAGAAGTAAACCTACTAGGTAGTGAGGAATAAAGCGAATATTTGAATTTGAATTACGATAGAATATGGTATTATTGGAACCCTCCCGCAAGCCATCCATTGACGGCATAGAAACCTGTGACTTTATTGGGCTCCGCTCTGGCAAGTTGACTACCCCAAGGGTTGATTCTAGGACCAAGTTGAGGGATGAAGTGTCGCTCCAGCTGCCCTAAAGATTTTGGCTTCAGCTTCAGCTTCTTCCTCATTGAATGCCTAAAATATCGAGGGAGTCGATGAGAGACTGCAAACGAAGGAGAGGACGCAAGTATAAATACCGTAAATACTACTGGGATGCGATGTTTGGTTAAGGCGATGAGTGTTTCTTGCCACGAGTCGGTACATTCCTGAGAACACCCTGAGTTGAAGGCGACAGCGAGATCCGGTTTGACAAAGCTTGATCCATGGTTGAAAATGTATTCATGGTATGTCCTACATACGTACCGGTGATAAGTGTTTGTCAAAGTTCACTTCATAACCTTTTACTGACTTTGGGTGGTAATAGAATGTCCTCTTCCGTCTACTCCTTGTGCAGGACCTTTATCAGACAAGTCCATGTCAATAGTAGTATTAAAAACAGAAACGAAAACACATTACGGGCAGGTCTCCATGATGTTAGAGGTCTGAGTTGGTCCTGTGATCGTACTTAAATCAGGACCCACTAGTGTCAACTTTTCAAGAAAAGAGAATTAGCTCTTTTGTTCTTAGAACACTGGCAATTTTAACATTACCGTCAGGTTTTGACAAGAGGAAGTCGGTGTAGTATTTCTTCGAAGAGATCGGCATTGAGGATTTCTTTCTGAGCAGCACCAAGAATCTGGGGATCGTGAGTGAGTACTCATGAAATTGCGCAGATAGATGGACTGAATGACGAACATGGATATTCAGCGTCTCATTCTTTGTCCACGCATCATCAGAATTCAGGTTCTCAAGGGCCCATAGAATTGTCAGAGGCATAGAGAGGCCTTCCGTAATACCACGAAGCACGGCCCCCATCATCGGACGTATTCCGGGAAGCCCACCAAAACTCTCTTCGACATCAGACGCAAAATCGTTCCATCCAACGCCCTGAAGTGATTTTCATTCCCGCATAGTGCGTTCAGGAGCCCATTTGAAATCTCCCGCGTTTGCACCCGACATCAACAACGCGAAACGGATGTCTTCCACGTAGAGCTTGTTCATATCACACTGCGACAAGTTATCGCGGCCATCGCGACATGGGACCTGCTGGTGTTTCGATTTCACGGCTTCCCAGTGTTCTTCGGAGCAGTAGGAGGAGAAGAGGCAGTCAGGGCAAGGTTTCAACCCAGGCGATTGCGGCTCTCGCTTCCTTACCGATGCTTCGATGCGAAAAATCGCATCTGAACGACCACTGCATATTGAACGTACTTCAGCGGCTGGAGCTGGAAAGTGTATCAAAGAACGTACCAAGCAAGGCATCGTGGCTCCCACCCGATAAGATTGCGTTCTTCGATCCGTAAAGACCTTTCCAGCTCTCGTTCTAATGCTTTCATCTTAATCTGCACGGCGTTTTCAAGACATTTGTTCAACTGGTCAACGTTGGTGGCCACGTATGTCTCTTCATCTTCGTCGATGAACATGTATTGTGCGAACAAAGTATTGGCGTCTTTTGTTTCAACTGCTTTTAATGCTTTGCAGAGTCCTTTGTGTTTCGGCCAATTCGCCTTCAAAGAACGATGTAAGACTTTGAAGGAGAAATAAAAAGTTTTGTTACGTACCCTTTGACATTCTATGATAATATATACGTGAGATCGCATCGAAAAGCGCGATGAAGTAAAACGCGCACCTGAGCCACAATAATAGACATGCAAACACCCTGAGCATCGTTGAAGTGGGACTTTGGTCCGCTCTTTGAAGCAATGATAGCAGGCCTGGCATTTGTTAACTAGCATAGGAGGTAAATTTGTTCCAAATTTCTCCATTTTGTGCGATTTGACGACTCTAGAAGGTGTAGAAGGAAGTAGAAGGAATCAAGGCAGTCGACTCGCCGAATCTGTAAATTTCTATTTCGGGTGAGTCAACTTGCTTCGCCGAGTCGGATTTCACTTAGCAAGAAAGAGTACAAAACAAAGACATTCATGCTCAGTAGTGTTTTCGTCGTGAAATTAGTATATACGTAAGATCTTCTCGACTGTTTCTTCGGCATACAGAATGAAGTAACAAGTTGGAAGGCATGTAAATGATTTGAGTCTCGGTAAATTGCGACGATGTTCTGGCAACGCGCTATCAAACTAACAGCCGCAAATAAGTTATGTTCCGAGTCGCCGAATTCCCGACAAACTTCAAAAACGGACACTCCTCCACAGACATCGAGACAATAATGATGGCTGTTCCCCTGCTTCCACCACCGTCGACCACTCCCAAAATCCACACCCAAAGAGCCCAAATCCAAGAGGGCAAATAAGAAGCACACATGCCTAACCTCGATCTCCCTACAACAACGGACGTTGTCTTCGTTGACACTCTCCGCGTATCAGCCAATATCGGACGCGACTGGTGGGGCAAAGCGCGTGCGCAGCCCGTGGAGATCACAGTATACCTCCACTTGAAGGAGTCGTACCTAAAAACCTCTGGGGAGTCCGACAACGTCCTTGACTCTGTACACTACGGCCACCTTACAAAGACGATCAGCAATCTCATCAAAGCCAGGTCGTCCGAGCCGCAGGGGGAAGGAGACACAGGGTTCGCAGATGCTGATGACCTGATTCAAGCTGTGAGCGAGCGGGCGTTCGATCTGGCTGGGGAGGCGGCTTCGGAAGTCCAGGTTGTGCTGGGCGTACCGAAGATGATACTCCTCGCCAGCAGTTTTTCGGTCGACTCCACGATCGTTAAGGGCAAACCCCATTTCTTGTCGTCGAAGAAGGTCTTCGTCAACGACATCGTCCTTCCTGTCATAATTGGCGTAAACCCACCTGAAAGAGAAGAGAAACAGCGCATTGTCATCAACATCACCTTCTACGAAAACACCGAATCGACATCTGCAGATACTCCTGACTATAAGCAAATCATCTCGAAGCTTTCAAAGGTACGCGAAACCCCATATAAGCATGCGATTCTTGTGTCTTACGGTATCACATAGGAGATCGAACCTTCATCTTTCCTTACGCTCGAGAAATTGGTAATGGAGATCGTCCGCTCTTGTTGTCTCTCATCAGATAAGATAGCAGCAGTAACAGCTCGGGCTCAAAAGCCCAGCGCTCTCAGCTTCGCTCAATCATCCGGAGTCCAGATCACCAGAAGACGAGAAATATTCGTCTAACCCTGCCAGTACGAACAACGTGGAAAGTATAGATCTAGAAAGTTGTATAAAGCTGAAAATAGCCCTGCCAAAATGATAGTGTTTTAAAGTCGATCCAATTATCGTCGATTGATTTTTCACGTATCTGAACAAGTCTAACTAATTATACCACTTCTCCTTCAAGCTCTTCCTCTTGACCATCAGCCGGGTGATCAGGATAGCAGCAAGCAGTTCAGTGAAGGTTAATACAAGCTGGACCTTTTGCTGAGCACATCGATGGTGCGACGCGTGTGAGGAACATGTCTAGCCCATATGCAAACACGAGTGAGGTCGACTCCAAGTGCGCGGGCGAAGTGATGATCTTTTAGACATTGGCGACCTGTATCAAGGTGAACGTGATAACAGTCAAGCGATATGAATAAATATGGGGATGAAGGAGGAAGGAAGGCCTACATCGTAGTTGTGGGACAATACCCGCTTCAGATTAGAAGATCGTACTGGATAAGGAACTCCTGCTCTTCAGCCGTCGTCTTGAGCGACGGGCGGCGCGGGCACCTCTCGATCATATCATCTGGCTTGTTGCCCTCGTAAAACTCGACACTGACCATCCGACACCCCTTCGCACCACCCACGCTCCCCGCCTGCGATCTCGCTCTCATAGTAATTCATGATACATGAGCCAGTTCTCCACCAGGCTCGTCTTCGCATCGCAACCACCCGTTCCTGCACCTGCGCTTGCGCCTGTTCCTGGTCTACCGCCCACAAAAGCAGCAGCAGCAACTTTCACCTCTGCGTGATAAACCACAGTGCCCTTAGCACCTTCCACAACATACACCCCACACATCACATTCACTTCGCCCACATTCGCGCTCTTCCTCGCAACAGTCCTCACTACAAATACTCGCTCGTCCAAATACTTATACAGCGTCCTCCGCGAACCCAACACCTTGCCCAAGCTCGCCGCGCCCTCATCTTGCCCTTTCCCTTTCCCCTGCCCGCGGGCGCCTGCACGTCCTCGCCTTCCGCGAACGGCAGGGCCCAGACGGGGTGCGCGACTGCGCAGTGGTGGCTCTGGGTCTTGGGCGGCAGAGCAATCTTGTGGTTGACGACACGGTTCCGTATGTCCACGTTCGTGCGCAGCGGGAAGGTGAGCTGAGGGAGCCGGCGAATATGGATTGTGTGGCGGGGGTGTCGAGATATAGGTATGCCTTTGGGTGGGTGGGGTATGTTGTTTGTTGAGTTTTATGCGGCGATGGAAGGAAGGAGGAACAAAAATCCACCTGCAAAAACTCATCCAACAACACCACTACGATCTTCCTATCCTCCGCGTTCAGCAGATACTCCTCGGCGAGTGGGCCCGAGACGACGTCCTTTCCTTCCAGCACGCCCCCGTCGTCCGTTTTCCCTTCCCTGTTTTCGCTTTCCAATTCCAATTCCGCTTGGATGGGTGATTGGGCCTGCGGAGGCCTAGCGTCCTCGCCTGTGAGCGTGTTGATGTGGAATATGACTGTGTCCGCCAGTGACTATCATATCACACCAAAGCCAAAGCCAAAGCCAAAGCCAAATGAAACAGTCAGCACCACATGAAGAAGACCAGAATCAAGACCACAGCGGAAACGCACATTATCAGCCCTCCTCTGCCTAACAAGCACCACCTCCAGTCCCCTCCTCCTTTTCCCTTCTCCCTCTCCCTCATCCAAATCCAAATCCACAACCCCCTAACAACAAACAACTTCACCGGTACAACTCGTCCCCCCACCCGCTTTGCCCACCCATCCCATCCCGAGGACCCTACTCCAGACGATCGCGCCAGAAAAGGCGTGCCGAAGAGCGTTTCAGATATGAGGAGCTAACGGAAGCCGAAGGCGTCGCTGGTGAGGGTGGTGGCGGTGGTGAGAGAGGAGGAAGAGAGGGGAGGAAGAGGGGTGGCGACGTTGGAGAGCAGCTTGTAGTTGGCGGATGTGGCGTTGAAGGAAATGCAGGAGATGATCCTGAAATGAAGCGCCTCACAAAGTGGACGACGTATTGCGGGAAATCCTGTCGCGTACGTATGCGTGCGTCAATTCTCCATATTAAAAAAACAAGAAGGAGAATAGAAGCGCACTTGCGCACCCCGAACCTGCCTGCGGTGTTTGCACTGGAGGAGGACCAGAGCTGGACCGCGCCCGTGGTCGTCGTCACGAGCAGCCATGCGTGCGAGTTCGTGTGTGGGGTGGCCGTGTGGGTTCATCTAGGGCAACCTGTGTGTTGCGAGTTGGAGGAATAAGTTAGAGTTAAACGTTAAAGTTGCAATGGAGAGGAAGAAAAAAGGAAGACGGAGAAAGGAGAGAAAATAAAAGAAAAAGAACGTACATGACTTAACACTCCGTGCGCGCGCGTATCGAAGCCGAACGCGAACGGGCACCCTTCCGCCGCTGCCATTGCTCCTTGTTGGAGTTGAGCCTAAGCTTGGACGGCGAATACGTGTGCGGCTGCATTCTGTGTGATGTGTGCATACTAATGTGAGCACGACGCGAAACGGTGAAAACAGGAAAAACGAAGCAAAAACACTCCAAACGCACCTGAACAACATGATCCCAGAACTACCTCGCCACAGCCAGCCAGCCGCGCGCATCCGTCCGGCCTGCGTACATTGAGTCGGCTTGTGTTGGGGAGGATCCTTTCATTTCACTCCATTTATGTTTCGACGTCTGGATGGTTTTTTAGGTTTTCTTTTGGGAGATTGTTTTTTGGGGATGGGAGGTGTGATTTTTGGAGTCGGGATGGGGTCCCTCCCAAAATGATAGATTTTTAAAGTCGATACAATTATCATCAATTGATTTTTTAAGTATCAGAACAAGTCTAACTAATTATACCACTTCTCCTTCAAGCTCTTCCTCTTGACCATCGGCCGGGTGATCAGGATAGCAGCAAGTAGCCCGGTGACGGTCAATACAAGTTGGACCTTGTTGAAGTCCTCACTGAGCACATCGAAAGTGTTGGACGGAGCGACGCGCGTGAGGAACATGTCGAGCCCATACCCAAACAAGAGCGAGGTCGACCCCAAGAGGGCAGGCGACGTGATGATCTTTGAACATTGGCGACTTTGCTTTGACAGCAAAAGACAGCCTCAACAAGGATATTTTCGTCATTGGGCCCGAACTTTATTCATATGATGAGGCAAGCAAATCGCATGATACACCACTTTATTTTGGAACGATTGGAAGTGCTAATTCGGACAAACTGACAGGTTACCAAACTGATTTCCTCTGTTGTAGGACGAAAAATTACGCATAGAAGGAAGTCAGTCCTGCAGCAAGCGGAAGCATTCGAATATTTCCTGAGCCCTGAATACGCCGCTCATCTAGCTCGTGTGGAGAATTTGATTTCGGAAGGAGGAGAGGAAAAGTTCTTTTATGAATGTGAAGACCGCAAATTTGTGGGCAAGCAAACGTTAGCAGACTACATTCAGGATAATCGAGGGCTATGGATGAGATAAATTTGTGATCATGATGCTCATCTATAAATATGTAGCTAGTCGAGTCTGAATCAATGTCAACTGGGTACTCATTCAATCTTGTTCTATTTCTACGACAACGCCCAACGGACTTAAGTCGAAATTGAAAGATTAGGTGAGATCAGGGTGCTTCGGTTAATCAGCATATTTGTGGGAGCCTGGTACTTGATTACTTACCACCTGCTGTGCCAGCCCCATGTCCTAGTGTGATCATCAACTGATTCTAGACCGCAAGATATGCACCAATAACTACGTTAGATGACGTTTTGGACGGCTCAAAAAACCAAGTTCCACTTTTATCTTCAAAACGACTGTGCTTCGAGTCGGCTGTGTACCATTATAAATGCCATCACTTTATTTCCATAAATTTGTTACGAATACATTTGATCATGATGATTAAGCGTTGTCCCTCAGCCTGAAGTACTCAATGAACACATCAAATCTCACACTCATTAGTGATAGATCTTAGGTCATCTTTTCGAGAATACGGCATGGATTTACATTATAAATGATCTAACTTCCAGGCTTGCTCATACACCCGAACTACACTTTATCAATGCCCGGACTAACTTCCCCAGCCTCTGTAACCACAACACTCTCTTACTTCACTCCCCCCTGACGACGGAGGGAAAGCGTACCAAAAGGTTATCACAGATCTTGCGACTGGCAACCGCAGTGTGGAGAGGAACTGGAACTCCGAGGAAAGGTTTAACGTCGTCATTGAGAACCTGCGCGGTAGAGAGGACATGGTGTCTCTGGATAAAACGGGCTTCCAGTACTTCCAGCACACTTCAAAGCACATGTCCTTCGCCAACGACGAAGAGATAAAGGCTGAATACTACCCTGAGAGCGTCGAGCTTATCAAGAAATTGACAGGGGCTACCCGGGTAGAGATATTTGATCACAGTACGTACCCTCTTTATCTCAACATACTCGTCGTACACACCAATCTCACTTAAACTGTGCGAAGCCATCCGCAAACGCAGCCCCGAACAGAAATCACTCAGCGGCCCTGTCTCTCAAGTGCACGTCGACCAGTCCTCTCCAGCCTCTATCGCTCGTGTGCATCGTCATCTACCAGCCTCTGATGTTCCGAAGCTCCTCGAGAAGCGCTTTCAAATAATCAACCTTTGGCGTCCCATCCACCACCCCGCCCTCGACTGGCCCCTAGCTCTCTGCGACCACAGAAGTGTCGGGGTAGCAGATATTGTTCCTGTGGCTCTCATATTCCCGACCGCGAGGGTGAAACTCTCGGAGTCAAGTACAACGAAAATCACAAGTGGAAGTATCTTCGCGGGATGACTCC
Organism: Psilocybe azurescens; assembly: GCA_023853785.1. NCBI lineage: Eukaryota > Fungi > Basidiomycota > Agaricomycetes > Agaricales > Agrocybaceae > Psilocybe > Psilocybe azurescens. The sequence goes on along the minus strand of JAJIRX010000165.1, from coordinate 3,570 downwards.
GGACGAAATTGTGTTGATTAAATGGTGAGATGCTTTAATCTCGCATAGTAAGGAGACTAACCAACTTTCCTTTAGTTTTGATTCTATCCAAGATGGAAGTGTTGCAGTATTCACTCCACACACAGGATTTAAGGACCCTTCCACGCCTGATGGAACGGCTCCGAGAGAATCAATCGAACTAAGGTCGCTTGTCTTTTACGATTAGGCTGGATTTTTTGCTGTTCTTCGTAGTTGTATTTGTGGTATAGCGGATGTACTCATGAATTAAAATCGCACTTCAGTATAATTAATTGGATGTGTGTTTTGTCGATCTTAACAATTTTTGGCGGGTTCAGCAGCCAGCTTGAATCTCGAAATATAAAGAACTGCCAGACTTCGATGGTTTGGAGGCGTGTTTCGTGGAGAAGGCATCGCGTGGGTGTTATCTTTACCGTGCATATATGTCACAGAGGCGGTTACGACATTTGCTAGGTTTTGTAGATAAGTTCGAAGTTCAATACTTCAAGTTACTAGTAAGCAGTACACGTTTCAACGTTAACGTTTACGCGTACGATTGGGTGGTCGGTAGATGCCGATAGCCAATTCGGATTATAATAACACACGTGATGGATCTAGTTTCGTTTTGGGGTCGTTGTAGCCTTAAGCTTAGGTCGTTGTCGAACGACACTCACTTTATCATGTCCTCCAATAGAAAGATATCTTACAAACTACCTCCCACAGCTATCAGGGATAAACTTGCATCACAAGAAGCGAGAAGAAACAAGGTATACTCTTTATCCATTTAATATGACACCGCTTTTGATACTGCATTACAAAGTAGGCGCTCGAGGAACAGAAACGCGTTAGTCATCTTCCCTCGACTTTGCAGTATTTAACTCTGACATCAACACCATAAACTTATTAAAACCGCGAAAATAGCGAAGAGCGAACAAATTCGACTCAGCACGGCAACTTGATCTCTTCGCTGGTCTTAACTTGGGCACATCGGATGGTGTATGCTTCTATGCTTCAACCAGGATTTCACGATGAGGATATTTCGCCACTCGCAATGACGAATACAATCAACACAAACAATGCGCATGTCACAGCGATATCACATCCACTCGTGAATGTCGACTCTCTGATTGGCATTGAAGACACCACAAAACCCACAAACAAAAAGAAATCACAAGGAGGAAGTGCCAATAAACAAAAGCGACGAGCGAAAAAGGCCAGCAAATGGGCCGATCGATGTATGTACGCCGAACTTCTTGAAATGAGCGCCGACAATCCTTGGAACTGCTCTCCTTTGAACAACCAGGACGAATCTTATGCATATCGTGATGGATTGCCGAGTGATCTTGAGAGTGGCTGAGTGGCTGTCGCTCCTGTTCCAGTAGGAAAGAGATGTCCTGCAGTAACGCAACAATCGGCGGGTGTGGCAGGTGTTGGTGCGTCCCTTTCCCGCACAATAAACTTTGTAACACTGAAAGAAATGTCGGCTGTGGATTTATAATCTAGTACTTAATACTACCTTGCGATCGCGGCTTCTGGGAAAACTCTTCTCCCGCGTTTTCCGTCTGCGCTGCCACCCCTCACAGTTCTGAACTGCATCTTAGACGATAAATGGCGCGAAAATGGGATCTTACACGTTCTTGATGTCGTCAAGTGGAAGGGTCAAGATGTGGCGGAATCTGAGGCAGGTTTTCGGTAGGTCCACTCTCTTTGATGCTTCAAGCGTGGGATTCTCACTACCATCCATAGGTTCTGGTGGCGTGATACCCGTCTCGCTGAACTGGCCCAGACATCACCTCCGTCTTCAATAAACTTTCTGGTCAGTCAACAAGCCTCGACGTCGACATATACAGAACCTTTCCAAAAATATCACTTTCCTTACCCCACGACTTTTGTTCCTGTCCCTTACCATGCTAACACGATACTCTCATCTCTAGATAACGAAATTATACCAGCTGCGAGGACATGGCAGGAGGTCGGTGTATCTGTTCCGATGCCTATCTCAACCAACGGATATGGACTTGGAGAAGGTGGTATGGATGTTGAGCCTTCGGTCTCAGAAATGATCTCGTTGTCCCACCCACGGGTTCCACTCCAACCTCAGATGGTCCTCACTTCGACGCAGACTCGTGTCCAACCGGATGGAATGTTGCTCTATGTAGCTGAGGCAAGCTATGGGCCTGGGACAAGTCCCTTGAGTAGCTGGATTTCTATTCGAGGATATGATGTGGACAAAAACGAGGGTGTATACGATGATAGTAGACCCGAGGCACAAAATGTATTTGCGAACTCTATAATATCCTCGGAGGGACCTTTAGATTTGTTCCAAAGGTATGTCACCCTTGTTAACTATTTTATCCATCTTTGATGATCTTATGACCCCTGTTCACGCCGATTTTTTGCTTATTCCGACCATCCGGGCTAGTGCGAAGACAAATGGCCATACGACTTTCTGGTGGTGCAAACGCTGGTCCAACAAACATTACCGGTGAACTGGTGGTAAACACCCAAGGTGCGGGAGGTTCTAGATCTAGCGAAACCGGCAATAGCAGTGACGTTGATATGGATGTTTGAGAGGCGAATAGTCGTATAATGACCGTTGTAACCAATGCTTAATATAGGTTATTAAATCTCCACGCTCACTACCCAGCTGGCACTTTGCACATTTTCATCTGACTATCCGTCACACAAGCTCTAGCATTTATCTACTACAAGATGCTTGCATCTTTTTTGAGCTCGATAAGACAGGACTTAGCGTGGCTAAAAGCATAGGCGGAAGTGATGCCAACTGCATTCAATTCCCAATCTCGAGAATGCAAAGGAGACGCTCCTTCATTCGGACGCTAACGCAGAGAATAATGGCGTCGTTGCACGCTATCGTCTGAATGAACCGGCCTGGTCGACTCAATAGTATTCGAGTCGCTCAAACGTTATTGACGCAATTTTTCGCTGAGCCTCGATTTATGCAAAGGGAAAAGATTAGCCCATGCGTGCTAAAGGTGGTGAAAGGATGTTTGACAGAGTGTGTATATGTCTACGATCATTCTATGAAAGCACGAAAACTTAGTTCTCATCGGTATTGTGACACCCCCCTTTGCTGGCCTGAACGCTGAACCCCTTTGGTTTCTTTTATCAGTCTTAGGGACCTGCTGGTTGATTCTCGCACGACAAGCTCTGTCCTTGATCGTCGGGACCATGTGGCTCTTCATTTTGTTTGCAACTATAAAAGTTCAAATATTCTCGGGCCTTTGCGCGCCGTCTACATCGTCGATATACCATCTGCGGCTCATGCATGTGTCTTTTGTTAACTCGAATTTTGATATTTCATTTACATGGACAACTTAAAAGGGTTGCAAAACTTATAGGGACTGTTTACAACCAGTTCCTGTTACAGTGCATTCTATCTCCGAAGTTCTTAACGCTCGAGGCTATTTTTGGATCAGACTTCTTATCCCGCGCCCATGATGTGTTCTACTAACTATGTACGAGATTCTAACCATTCTAATACGAGGTCCTCCCTGGTTGCCTTGTGGCTGATGTTCCCAGTGAAGATCTCCCCACCGCTTCAGCTTCTCC
>JAJIRX010000164.1:0-32382 GCA_023853785.1 Psilocybe azurescens | reverse complement strand
CGGTGAGATGTTTAGTGCGGGGTGGCTTTGTAATTGCCCAATACACAACACCCAATCAAATATTTATATTGATCAGTTCGATCTGGGAGGGTAAGCTCGTAAGGCTTATTACAATAACTAGTTTAGCAGAGTACAGACTTAGACGATCGCTGGGGTGATCACTAGTAGCTAGAGAACGTTTTTACAGGCTAGTACACACAAGGCACTTGAATAGTAAGGGTGGTCTCTCTTATATGGGCGATCACCAATATCAGGATCGCTTTTGGGGCGAGTGTACACGGGACACTTAACAGTTTCTCTTTATAAAACCCAAACTCAAACTTTGTCAAACACTATAAGCGATCACCCGTATTAACACGTAGTAGATCCTTGGTTCCTATAAGCAACTGGGCACACTAGTCCACAGTCCTTAGTTTACTATAGGCAACGTCCTGAAACAGTCGGATTTCTCTGACAGTCGTCCCTAGTTACTATGAGCGATCACTAGCCTTTATAGGGTTCCCACCGTACTTAATAATCCCCAGGGCAGTCTTACTATAGGCAACGTCCTGAACAGTCGGAGTTCTCTGACAGTCGTCCCTAGTTACTATGAGCAATCGCTAGTCGTATAGGGTTCCAATCCGTACTTAACAATCCCCAGGGCAGTCCACGGATGACTTATAAAAGCCTGCTTATCAAGTCTAATAGACCTGACGTTGAATATCACAATGGCGATCGCTCACGAAACCAGGTAACGCCTAATTGCTTAAGGTGAACTGCAGTGTTCGATCTCTTATCACACAAATCACTAGTCCTCGAAGTGTTAACACTAGAATTCTTATTCAGAGTAAATTCTGATATCAAATCTGGGGTGTAAATTACTTGGTTCCTATTCTAAGATACAGGACTGTTTTTATAGACTAAATAGATACTTTGGCTTGTGATAATTGAAAGAGACTAAGAGAAAAGGAAGGAAATGGACCGCGTGCTGCCTAGCCTTTGCTGCACCAATTATAATAGTGGAAAGTACTAGTTTGCCTGGGCTACGGCGCTATTTGAAGATAACATGGTTGTCCATGCGGCAGTGCCTTCTTGGGTAGCGATCACCCGACTTATTTTATCAGATGGCTCGCGGCTAAGGCATGTCGGGACTAGATTACTTAGGGGTATATTTCCTAAACCCTCCCAAGGTTCCCCAGCACAGTTGCTATTGGTTTAGGACCCCTGGAACAGCAGGTGCCCTTATCATGAGGCAAGTTACCTCTAGTATCGTGTGGCGATCGCTGGCTGGGCGATCGCTCACTCACGTTGGCTGCATTGCAAATTACAAGTTGTTATAGTCGGATCTATTAGACCGCCATATGCTGAGTTGTACACAAGATTTCAATTGCCAATACATTCGGTCCGTGGGCGATCACCCGTGTGGCGCAGTGATGCCTGATCCCCGAGCGGTTGATCGCCTAATTTAGTGAACAGCCTTTGTGAGGCCTGGACACAGTGATCGCTTTGCTAATTAATAAGGTTTTCATCACTTGGCGATCGCTCGGTAAGACACTGGTGGGTGTTACCCCTGTAAGAGCCAAGGTCATTTCTTAAGGGTTTCTTCTTTGCATGGGACTAATAGTATGATCAATGGAGCGGGCGATCGCTTCGGACGCTCGGTTAGGTTGCTTTGATAGCTGTGTAGGAAACTAAAGGTAGTCTTTGATTCGTAGCACTGATTAATAGGCCACACTACACCTTAGTTAGTTTGTAAGGTCTATTACTCTTGTTGGCCCACTAGGAAGTAAAGCCTCAAAGCCTAATAGTCTGGCGTATCTCCTACCCTTCACTAGTATAATGTACTAGTTTATTACAGATAACAATCGCAAAAATAAGGGCCTCTGTGTCTCACTATGAATTGTAAGCTCAGAATGGTTTACACCCTTTCATCTCCCCCAACTAAAAGATGACTGTCCTCAGTCGATCGCTCACTTGGTTTCACTATTACTTTGGGTTTGTCCGAAGATGCACTCCTTCTGATTTTGGCCAAGTACGGTTATTACAAGTTCAGTTTATTCCTATCAGGAGTTCACTATGTTCCAGTGGGAGGATACCCTCAACGTTAGGCAGCGATCGCCCCCTGGCTGAGATATCTCGTCCCGCGATCCCCTTCCGATATCCGTGATCGCCGTGATGTTTATTAATAGCCATGCCTATAATTAGGCACGGAGATCACCGTCTCATTAGCGGGTTTCTTTGGGCGTCAATTTAACTTTAGTCTTTCGGCGCTTCTCTATCGTCGCTGCCGTACACATTTTTCACATAAAAGCTGGGGCGATTTACTGGCTGGCAGCCCACCTACACCCATCTTTCTCACTGCTCTTTCCCGTATCATGCCTCCTTCTTCTCAAGAGCTTCTCCACCATCTGCAAAAGGCCTGGGAACTTGCCCACAAAGCCCCGTTCGCCGAGGATCGCTGACGCATGAAGAGGCCGCCGTCGTTCTTGGTGAAATGCAAGTTCATCTGGTGAGTTGCACGATTCTTTCACTTGTTTTCTCTTATTCAACAATTTCTATTAGTCCAACCACTTCCTCCAGTACGAGGATAAAGACTTTGAAGAATCCGAGTTCGCAATCAGTGTGCGCCGCACACTTTGCAACATATTTTCTTGTTTGTTCGGGCACGGTCTCGGACTTTTGAGTTGTACGCACTTTTTCTCGTGGTCCTTTCTCTACGGTAGGTCTTTTATCACTTTGTTTTGCTATTTATATTTTACAGCCGTGACTACTTCTTGTTTAGGAGAACACGATCTCTTGGGACGTGCATAGTCTGGCCGGTGCTGCTTTTCTTAGGTCTTCGACGGGATCGTCCCTCCTAGCCCGACAGACGAGGCGATTGCTCCCTCCTCTGGTCCTCAGGCCACCAGAACAATGCCCTCTCGCGCGTCAAAGGGAAAGGTAAAGCTCGCGCCTTACCCTCCTCCCGCTTCTCCAGTTGCTGCATCCCCACCTCTCCGTCCGATGGAGATCCTGGAGATGTTCGCTCAGGCTGAGGACCGTCGCCACCGCGCTCTTCCCTCCACGCCCGTAGCAGGTCCAAGCGGCGTTTCGGGCGATCGCCTCTCCCGACATAACTCCAGCACCCGTCGATCCTCCTGCCAAACGAAAACGTGGAACCGCTAAGTCAACGACTGGCCAACGAGAGTCCACGCCAAGTCATACGATCGCAAGAAATCGACGGCGATCGCTGCACTCGAGGCGAACCCTGGTGAGCCTGTTCTGCGGCGGCGAGTCCAGACGATCCTCCTATCGCTGCTCAAGAGCTCGCTGATCTAGGCAATCACAAGTCTGTTGTAGGTCACTTTTTGCTTTATCTGACTGATTATTTCTGACTTTAAGTGTTTTGCCAGCCTCTGATGATTTGCGCCCAGTGTGTTTTGTCAAACACACCTTCGGCCTGTACATTCCGCGGCCTTGGCGGCGTTGTGGACCAGAGGCCAAAACCAAAACCCTGCTCTTTCCGCTCCCCACCTGTCCAGATGCGTCTGTACAACCGGTACGCTCAGATGGGATCGCTTTCGGCCAATGGTAAGTTTTTATCTTTTGCAGTTTTACCCCGGTATGCTTTTTAACAGATTTCTTTTAGCCCTACGCTTGCTATGTCGGGATTTGCGGGATGCGCGTCGCCTTGAGGTCGAGGCGATCGACCTCGCCGCCCGACTCCAGTCTCGCACGCTTGATTTAGAGTTCCGCCTCTCCGAGACCCTTCAGGCGATCGTCCACAACTTCCCCACCGCCGACAACATTTTAGCCCCCTTGTTTGATGGTGACGAAGCGCTTCGACGAGCGGCCATCGGCTTCTCTCTTTGATCTGGAGGACCCTTTTGAAGTGGGCGATTCCCCTCTCGAAATTTGCACGAACTCCTTGAGCCCTTCCCCCTCGCCATCTCGAGCGATTCCCGCAGCTTTATCAGCTGCTTCAAGAATCTGGCTATCTGGATGACGACGGGAACTTCGTCCCTCCTGTCCTCGACCCTCTGATGATCATCCCATGCTCGATTTGGAGGCCGAGGAAGTTCCCAGTGGCAAAGAGTCCAGTGAGGACTCCACCGAGTCTGTCTCATCTGACAGTGGAGGAGAGAGTTCTTCCGAGGACGGGGGATCGCCGAGAAGGCTCCCCTGCCGTAACGGAGGAGTCCTCTGACTCCGTTTCTGAAGGATCTGCCGAAGAGTCTGAGGACGATCGCCCCCTCCAAGAAGGCCCGGCTCGCTCACTGACTGTTTTTCACCCTTGCTTTCTTGGGACTTTATATGTTTTTATATGGCAGTACTTTTCTTTTGTGCACTTTTTGCATACTACTTAGGATATTTTTCAGGGTTTCTTCCTATAGTAGTTTTATTTGTATCGCATAATCTTTTGTAATGAAACCCTTTTTCTTGGTCGGGTGAATGTTTCTTTAAGAAATTAGTTACATTGATCTCTCTTAATTGACCATGCTATCCTTTTCCTTGCCGAGTCTTCAGTCCTACTGCTTATTTTACTTTTACTAATTGCTAAGTTTCGCTTTTAAAAACTTGTTAGAGAATCACTAGATTTTTAAAATCGCAAAATTTCTTCTAAGTCCTCTACCCACGTGGTGATCGCTTGTAGTGATCGCTACACATGGTGATCGCACCCCCAACTAAAGATCACAACTCCCTAGTTGTGTAGAGATCGCCAAGCATTCGCACTGAATTATGTGTAATACAGCGGCCGACCACGTGTGGATCCCATAAGTTATACCTGACCCGGGCGATCCTTTTATAAAGGAGAATCGACATAGTTAGTCTTGTCCCGTAGCCATGGATCCACCTATTGTTCCACCCATTGCGCGCCTAGCCGAAGAGAGGCTCGCTTCTGATTTCATTCCTCACACAACACCGTACTATCAGCGTGCACTCAGCGAGTATTATCACTTGGATGAGGGTATTATCCAGAGGTATCGCCAGCACCCTTACTCCCTTCGCCCGACGACGCCAAGCCTTCGCAAGCTTCTCGATGAGTATTGCATTTATAAACATGAATGCCAGAATCGGGGTGTTGAAGCGCAAGTGGACCCCGTCCTAGGGTTCGTACCACCTCTGCAATCCTTAATCCTAGCCACTGTACAGCTGGTACGTTACTCTATAACTTTTGTCCTGATGATAACACTTTCTGATCCCCATCTTAGCTCCAGTTCGACATTGCTGACATCAACTATGAAAACGAAGTAGGCATGATTTTTGTTGACCTTGCCAAGTCCTGGATTCAACTAGGCCCGTGGGTCTACCACCCGGACGTCTTCACGACCATATCTATGTTCTGATCGCCGACCGGAGGTCCCAGTTTCCGTGCCATTGGTCCCGTCATTAGTCGGCCTATTCGACAGGTAAAACTTTTATTCACAAAATGCTTAGGAACCCATACTGAGCGTTAGAGAGTCTAGATTCTTTATACCTCGTGGATCCAAAGCAATCAACAATTTCAGAATAACCAATTACTTCCTCCCCACTTGCGCCTATCAATATTGGCTGCCCGGCGTCAGGAATATGTTCACCTTTTCGCCAGTTTCCAATTGGGCGTTCGCTTGGAGCCGCATGGGATATGGAAGTCCAACCGCAAGGCGATCGCTCGAAGGGATCTCCCTCAGCGATCCACAATTCTCACACTCGTCTTGGCCGGATTGACTAAACACATAAGTAGCTTTAGATAGCCTATCTGTCTTGTATAGACCAATGTCTAATCCTTTGCCTAATCTCTACGTGCCTGTTCAAATTCCCCCAGCCAGGCCTTCTATGAGGACCTTGATTTTCGTTATGCTGTCGCCGACGAATATGAAGACCTAGCCCCGAGATCAAGCTATTTTACCAGGTTCCCGAAATTATGAACCCTACTAGCGATCCCGTTGCTTATCACAATTTGTTGTACGACCTCAACGCTGCTCACCAGAAATTCAAGCGGGCGTTCTACCAGAAACAGAAAGAACAACCTAGTTCCGGTCGTCCCCTTTGGCAGAGCTCATCCAACTGACTCATCTCTTGGTGCGTAGAAACAGTTATCAGAAGTTAATGTTGGCTAGACTCATGATCTCTTAGTTGGCAATTCCTCGTGGTGACATTCACTTTGGGCAATACTCCGGTCAAGCATTTCAGACTGCCGCGTATCACTGGTTCCGTGTGCGCAGCACCCATTGCTTGGGAGCTCAGTTCCATCAGTTTTTCACTCATGTCGGACCCGACAGTGCCAAGGTTTCCCCAACAATGATCCTTACCCGTCCCGTGTAGCGCTAATCACTTTTACTAGATGGGTTTAGCAACTGATGGAGCCTTTTTCAGCTGATCCGGGCTTTTACGACGGTACCGAATACTACAGCGCTCTGAGAACCATTTTTCCTATCCGCCACTTCCTATTGACTTTGGAGTGCCGTCGTTTGGAGTATTCAGCCATCTTTAAGCGTTATAGTGCTCTCTTCGCTCCCCGTTCTGTTGCTTTCCATCCTGGAAATATAGAGGAAATTCGGACCATTTCAGCCCGGTAGTTTCGCGAATTTAGTTGCATCAGTTTTCTAATCACTTCGTATTAGGCTTGTTTTTACATACGAACTGATTTGCAAATGTCTACCACGCGCTTGCCCAGTGTCTTCTCACTTCTGCAGATCTTGTCAAGCGATCGTCGCCCATTGATCTTTCTATGAGAGGGTTCTTCCAGTATAAGAGGGATCGCCCTATTGTCAAGCGATCTCCCTCACTTCATCATGCCTGTTCTCACTTCAGAAGTAACTGCTATATCTCTTGTGCCATCTGTTGCGGATGCTACGAACTTTACGTTCCGAGCCCTTCACCATGCTCCTAAGGACTGGACTCCTACTGCTGAAACCGCCGCTGTCAATTATCCGTTGTTGAATGAAGCGGCACGTTCCTTGTGCGCTTTTAACATCCTTAAACCTGTACTAGTATTCGATTGTTTTTGCTTTCTACTAGGTGGGCTGGAAGGACCATGCTGCTATCATTAATCAACTTGGGGATCCTTGTGAGATCGTTTTCGGTTTGCGAAAAGGGCTTCAGAGCTGCCACTGTTCGATTCCAAACTGTATCGCTATACTTCAGAGTATCACATTATTGGGGCGATCTGCAAAGGAATTCATGCTGATCGCGAGGCCCAACTCAACGCTGCATCTCCTACCAAGGCCGCAGAGGACGAAACCCCGGTTGTGAGTGTTACAGCGATCGCTTTCTCTCTCTCTATAGCCCAACTCGCCCTTCAGATTCAAAGGATTGGCAATCGTCTTCACCAGACTCGCCCTACTGATGAATCTGGAGAGGTGGAGTTCGTCTCTTCCACTTGTAGCAACCCTGAGCTTACTTTCTATCCTCAGGAGGAATTTTCCGACGTAAGCCGCTTATCCGTGCTATCGAGCGATCCCCTAACATTCTCTGCATCAGTCCGCCCCTATGATCGTTGACGATGATGTCGAGATCATTAGTTCCACTACTAAGAAGTCTCGTAGTAAGCGATCGGCCGCCGACACCAGCAAGGTATGTCCTCCTTTTCATTAGGTCCCTTGACATGAATGATAATAAAGCTAGGGCTCTTACAAGTCTAGTGATAAACGCCCGAGGTGATTATACTGGACTACGATCAAGTCCCTGGAGTTGATACTAAAGGACATCCTTTTCTCAAGGCGCCCCGCTACGCAGGCCACTGGTTCCAAACGTGCTAGAACTGACAAGTTTGACTTTTTGTCTACCGAAGGTACGCATCTAGCGATCGCCCTTTTCTTGCTTTTGGCGATCCTCCGCTAAACTCTTGGTTCGCAGATCCGTCCACTAAGGTCATCCCGGAGGCGCTCTCTCAATTCTTTGACGCAGCCAGCACTTCCCCTTTTATTGCAAGTGAGGATGCCGAAGTTAACCGCCACCAAATCCTCTTTTTACAAGCACGTATCCGGGACTGCGAGTCTAATATGTTTTTCAAGGCGGTCGAACGTAGAGTCGCTATGAAACAGCTCTCCGAGATTACTTCAGCTCTGTCTAAATAATTGTCTGTCCTCCTGAAGTCCCTTCTAGTTTTCCCCTTTTGGTAGAGTACCTTCCAATAGCAAACTTCTTAGTCTATTATTGGTTTGGTGTTTCCCTCTTATTACCCAGTACGAGTTTTAATGAAGACGTCTTTCGCCGTCCTGGCGATCGCTTGTTCGGGCGATCGTCATTACCGGTTTTTAAGATTTTTACTCGTCTTCATCTGAGTGTAAAGGAGCATGCTCAAAGGCCATGTCTTTGAAAGGCAAGGACTGGTCATCGGGGCCGTCTATTATTTTTCTTAGACCTTGCTTAGATATATCAATGAGGTCCGTAACAGAGCCGGGATCGCTATCTTCTCCCTAGCAAAGTAAGGTACTACCCTAAAGGCTGCTACCTTGCTCTGCATAACCGCTCCGTTCATTTCTGCCACTACATACGAGCCTCCCTAGTCCGCCTTATCACTATCATATAGGTCCTAAGGTATCTTGGCTTTAACTTCTTATTTAAGGAAGATTCAACTCCTGAATTGCGTACTAGTACTAGATCTCCAGGCACAAAATTATAGTCTTTAATTACTGCCTGATTATCTCGTTCATATCGCAATAGGGCTTCATATTTTTGCTTATCTATACGAGTCCGCATCGAGGCTACGTGTAACTGGTGTTTCGCTAGTGCTTGAGCGCTGGAAAGCGATTAAGGCTTCATCGGTCATTACCCCAGTAGGAGGTTTGACTAGCCATGTCGCTTCCTTGACGTCTAATGGGAGAACAGGGTTCGCCCCAGTGACCATAAAATATGGCGAACACCCCAGCCTCCTTCGTATAGTCACACGATCTGCCCACATAATATATGAGAAGAACCAGAACCACTTGTGTACATTAGCGGCTCCTAGCATTTTATATATTACCTGGCGAACGTCCCAGTGTGGTCGTTCCACCGCACTAATTGGCTCGTGGAATTATACCGGAGAGATCTTAATGCTGACGATGCCATACTTCTCAGTCAACCAGTTGGCAGCTGCTACAAACGGTGGTCCATTATCTGTTACAAATTCCGCTATACAAGCCCATCTGCAGATGATATCTTCCCAAATCCATTGTCCTATAGCCCTACCCGTTTCCGAGCTGAAAGGCCGTCCCTCCATCCAAGATAAGAGCGTCTCTTCCATGCACTATATGATGACAATTATTTGATGCAGTGCTCATTACCATACAGTCTGCATGTAAGGTCTGAAATATTGAAGGAGTATGTGTGATAACCGGTTTAATTCTTATCAGTGTCTTTTGTCGTTCCTGACATAAGTGACAAGTTTTCACAAACCAATTAATATCCTTCTCCATTTCTGGCCACCAGAATCGCTGTACCAGTAGCTGAGTTGTTGCATAGACTCCTCTATGGCCGACGTGGTCATGGGCTGCAGTAAGCATATACAGTCGTTTGTCTTTAGACACCACTAATCTATGGGTAGCGCCCGAGTTCCTTAGATATAAGCGCCCTTCAAACATAATGAATCGCCTAACCCATTGTAGAAATTGCATATGTTGCTTTTTATCCAAACCCTTCGGTTGGAAGCTGTGATCCTTGTGCCACTGGATCGCCCCCATTCTAATTGGCGATCCTGCTGTTTTCCTTTTGGCGATCGCTGCTCTTCTGGATAAGGCATTGCCAGAATTGCTGTCTCATCAGGTAATGTTAGAGTAGATACTAATTGCTGAACATAGTCCCTTCGTTCAGGACCTAGTTCCTCCCTTAGATTGCAGGTATAGCTCAAGCTGCTTTTGTTCTATTAGTCTCATTTCGTCCGCTTCCGCCAACTCTATTAAGAAGTTATCAGCAACTCTAGCTATCCTGTCAAACTCTGGTTCTTGCTCTATCTCTTGCTTAATGTCTAATATCTTTAGCAGACCTCTTTCCTTCAGAGGCTTTTGGCTTTTGGTGGACGCTGGTGATCGCTTCGATAGGCGATCCCCCTACGATCTCCCAGCTCTTCCAGTACAAATCCGGTCCTCTTATCAATTTCTGATACGAAGTCTTCTACCGGTAAAGGAGGTGGATCGCTAGAGTTGTCTAATTCTATCACAGGTGGTCCCCAGGGTTCTTCTTCCGTATTCTCACTAGGCGGTTCCGGATTATCAAGCGGCTGGCGAGGTCGCCTTGATAAACCATCTGGTCCAAGGTTTTCCAGCAACATGTCTGATAGTGAAATGGAAGAGACCTATCTCTTCTATCCATCTATTTATAGTAGCATTAGGCATAACATCAGGATTCATTAGCATACCCCGATATATTTTGCATCCGTTTCTACCACAAGATTTCTGACACCTATCAGCCAGTGGCGATTGGCTTCTAAGGCTCTTTTTAAACCGTAGAGTTCCCTCTTAGGTTGAGAGTATCTGGCTTCATGCTCGTGTAGTGTGATAGACCCAAACTTCGCAAAGTAATGTTTCTTAGGGTTCTTATTATCCTCTTGGTAGATATAGTAGCCTACAGCTATGTAGGAAGTATCAACTGCTAATACAATGCGATCCTCGCTTTCGTAGTCCAAGGGTCTTAAGCATTGCGCATTTATTACTCCCGCCTTTAACTCTTCGCTGCATGCTAGCAATCTGTTCTGGACCCCACTGGAACGGTGTGTTCAGATGGGTTAACTTTTGTAATGGTCGAGCCCTCTCTGCAAAACCAGGGATATACGATCTTAGTACCCCAGCAGTTCCTAAGAAGGCGCCAACCTCTGACACATTTTTACAGTCTCCCCAGTCCATGATCACTTTAACCCGTTCTTCCGTGGGCTTTCGCCCATCGAAACCACACAAGTGTCCCACTACTACTATTTCTTCAGCACATAACAACGACTTAGTACCCGAGAAGGTCGCTCCTGCGTACTTAATTCGGCTGAATTATTCGATTTACATTTTGCAGATGCTCCCACACCAAACGGCCGAATACCTAGATTTTCGGCGATCGTCTCATAAGTTCCATCCTTATCCTGATATCGAGAGACCGGTCCTCGCACACCTACATCGTCAATGTAAGGAATGGTATACTCAGGCATCTCTTCTCTAAGGATATAAGTTACATCATCATGAAAGATGGGTACAGAGTTGGTCCATCCCATAGGCAATGTAGTTAGGCGCATAGCTCCAAAGGGTGTCTGGAAGGTAGTCATGTCTCGGGAGCTCTCTTCTAAGGCTCGCTCATCATATCCTACATACAAGTCAAACATTCCCCACATGCTCTCCCTGCAAAATGTCCTGCTAAATCCTCTGTCGCTGGAGGAACCCCGAATGTGCTATGGTTACTGCATTAAGAGGCTCCAGACTATGGACTATCCTAAGACTTTTCCCATCCTTCTTTACAACCGTAAACCACTTCGATCTAAAGGATGAATTTGATGGTTCATAGACTCCTGATACCTGTTTAGATTTAATAATCCTACAGACTTCATTATAGAGTCCCGGTGGTATTGGGATATTCTTATAAACCCAAGGCTTGTGTTCTACCGTAGGAATTCTGACAGGCGGGAAGAAGTCTTCTCGAAACTGACCCCTTTCATCATCATTCCAGGCGAACGCCTCATTTTGTTGCATCATAATATGATGTACTAGTTTTCGCTCTTCAGGCCATAAGAATTCTCCTTTATGAACCTTGTCGAACGCCGCTTGCCTTTCTGCCGGTGTATCGCCCCAGTCGGGTTCAAGTCAGGGAGGGTGTGGGTTTAGAGGAGGCATATCTTTTAAGGGATCGCCCACAATATTCCTCACTATCCTGTACTGCTCCGGTAACTCTGTATATACGGGCTTTATTTTTAAGGCTACAGGCTTATATTTCTTACCCAGTAAGACGGTCGCCGCTGGTCCAGCTTGGTCTTTCCTGGTCGCAGGATCGCTTATTTCAGGAGGCGATCGCCTAAGTGGTGATCGCTCCCTCTATCACAATTAGATAACTGATGCAGGTACGTTTCTACTTTTCTTTTATCACTAAGTTCTACTTTTTCTTCTCTTATGGCTTGGGATAGAAAAGCATTCCTAACCCCTTCTGAGGTGAAACCTCCGTCGGATGCTAGGGAATACCCCTCTACTGAGATACTCTGAGTCTCTTCGTCCAGTTCAAACACCACCGCTACCTCTCCTTGTTCTGGAACCAAGTCCTCGAGGCTGTCTAAAAGACTGGGCTTGCTTGACTTTCAAAAGGTCTCCAGGACCCAGACCTCTAGCATAGGTAGGCAATAGTGCCTTTTGCTGGGTGTTGGGGTCTGTGACTAGTACCGTTGTAGAGCCATCTGATTCAGTAGTAACTACACTAGTAGTTAGCTGATTAAACGGCTGTCCCAATAGAACTTTATAAGCAGGAGCTTTGATGATATGTACTTGTAGATATATAGTCACCCCTCCGAAACGGAATGCTACATTTTCTGCAAGACCTAGCGTTCGGTCCACAGTTTTATTAGCACTTTGCATGTTTATCGTAATAGCAGGATTCCATGTTAGCCCCATCTCAACTGCCGTGGCTTCAGCCATAGACACAATTTGTGAGCCTGAATCTAAAATGGCTTCTTCTTGGAAGACTCCATTGATTTTAGGGAAGATAACCCTAAGATTACCTGACTCCCGGGCCACATAGGGTTCTTTGGGAATAGCACCGTCATTACTCAAAGCAAATTGAAGATAAGGATCCGACGCCACTTTCCAAGTAGGCTCCATCCGGTCATCAGCTCTTATGTCACTGGCCATTAAGAACGCTGCTACAGGGAGTTCGTCCACAGTTAAACCCGTTTCTATTTCTTTGGGACCCAAAGGAATCGCTTTGGGCAACTGTTTTTGGGTGGGCGATTCCTCGTCCTCAATTTCTTCTAATAACACGGGTGTCCTAACTTTGGTTAAGCTTTTCTTAAGGAAATCTCTTAAGTTGGGCGATCCCCTATCAGGCCCCTCAGTGTGACCGGCATTGTTAGGTCTAACATTTCTTTGAAAACCCTTTCATAGTCTGCTTCTGACTCAATAGGCGCTTGAGTTTTATAGGCTGGACCAGGTTTCTCTTTCTCTTTTTCAAATGACTGAGTAGGTACACTGGTACCATTTGGTCGGACTACCGTTGTTAAAGGGGGGAACGTCTATATAGGGAAGCTCAGGCGTGCTATCCTTATTAGTACTTTCTGATTCCGATACAGGCATCTCCTTTTCAGGTAACTCCGTGGGTATATTCGCTTTCTTTTTATTTTTAGGTGGGGAAACCCCTTTTCGCTGGTAACTGTATCTCTGTCTCCTCTTCACTTGACTCACTTTCTTCTACTGGTTCTTTAAATTGTACTTCTTTTCTTTTATTTTTCAATTGGTTCTCCGTAGCTTTCGCGAGATCTGGTAGTCATAATAGGCCGTCGACGATCCACGTCCGCACCCTTCATCGAACTTAATGAAAATTTGATCCTTGTTCCCCCATGGTTGAGTTATCCTCGTATGATAAGAATTGGTCCACCTTGTTGCCATATTTCTTTTTAAGATCACCAAAGACACGGGCGATCTCTGCTTCCTCTGAGTCTTCTGACTGGACTAAACCATCATAAGTCTCATCGGGATCAGGAAAATATAGATTCTGGACTAGAGCTTTAGCCACAGATACAACTCCAGGCTTCCCCTTATTCATATTCTCAATAACTTCTTTCATGGTTTTCTCATTATCCTGTCTGACCATGAGACCTCCTGGCAGACGGATTTTCCCATTTTCCCTAATGATCCAACCAAAGCTAATGTGTTTTTCAGCGGCAGGACATTCTCCCCATCGGTGACCTGGTTCCCTACAGTAGTAGCAGGTATTAGGTCCCACATAGGTTTGCTGACCTGTTGCCCCCTGGGCGAAGTTTGGTAGTTACTGCTGTTTCCAGGAGTTGGCGATCGCTGGTTACTGGCGTTTCGCCTGGCTTCGCCAGCGTTCAATAAGGCTGTGTGTACCTCATTGAACTTCCTATTCACGTTTTCATTAAATGCCGCTTTGGTCTTTAGATTGCTTTAGTAGTAGCTTCATAGAGTCAAGGAGGTTTGCTGTGGCCTCTTCATTCTTAGGTATTACATCCTCAGGAATCATAGCGTCACGGTCGAGCGATCGCTTGACGGGCTCATCATCAGTTCGCCTAGTAGAACTCTGGGAAGTTCTTTCAGCTATTGTCACTGCATGACTGATGACTTCTGCGTATTTGAAGCGATCTTCTAACCTTACGTTGGGCGTTTTGCCCGTCGTCTAATGAATCCGCTCTTAGGTCTAACCTATCTATTAGTCGGCCTCTGAACGCAGGTGACAGACAGCTCATAAAACGTTCAACCAATTCCCTATTGGATACTAGGGGAGGGTCTTGGGTTATTTTCACTGCTGCTGCACCAAACGCTCTTTTGAAAGATAGTAATTCCTCTAGCTGATCAGCTTCGATCAGGTAACGACCACGGTAAGGTTGACATATTTTTGCCAACCTAGACAGCGATCCCCTTTTAATGCTGATGCCTCCGGATAACTACTAATAATTTCATCTCGGTATTGCTCCCAAGTGCCTTCTGCATAGGTATCAAATGCTATCCATTCTTGTTCTGTTTCAGCAGACGCATATTTGCCAACTTTCTCTTTCTTAGCTTGATCTTCTTCTATTTTATGTTGTTTAAAGAGATCCTCCATAGATGAAAGGAATCTCAGCAATTCTGCCGGTTTCCTCTCATCGAATTTCGGTGCATCTTTAGAAGTGGGTAAGGGAAACCCTATTGGTGCCATTTCAACACTGATTTCGGATTCTGGAATGTCTGAAGGGGCTGGATCTAGTACTAGTCGAGGTTGTAGTCTCGACAAAGTTTCACCACTAGTTTCTGTGTGCTCAGAGATGACTGGAGCGGGGCTACCAGTTATTGTTTCTAAAGGATAAATGACGGAGGCGGGTCCTGGTCTATTAGGAATCGTCGATATTCTATTGAAGTTCTCAAGCGAACGTCCCCTCCTATTACTCTCAATAGGGGTTTCTGTTATGCCGGCTGCAATAGAATTACGGGTAGTCCTAGATATTCTAGTTCCTGCTGTGTCTACTATCCCAAAATCGGGTTTTGGAATTGGTTTGCTACTAAGAGCAGTGTTTTTAGGTTTAGTCGCTTTACAGCGGTGCGTCAGGTGGTTTGGTTGGTGCAATGTTTTCAGACTTTTAATCTGAAGGCAAGATAGCGGTGTATTTGGTGCCAAATGCTTATCAAATTTTTCTCAATGTCAAGCTGGTTTTGCTTTATCTAGTATTAACCCTCCCTCGCGGTGGGCTCCAGATGAGATGTTTAGTGCGGGGTGGCTTTGTAATTGCCCAATACACAACACCCCATCAAATATTTATATTGATCAGTTCGATCTGGGAGGGTAAGCTCGTAAGGCTTATTACAATAACTAGTTTAGCAGAGTACAGACTTAGACGATCGCGCTGGGGTGATCACTAGTAGCTAGAGAACGTTTTTACAGGCTAGTACACACAAGGCACTTGAATAGTAAGGGTGGTCTCTCTTATATGAGGGCGATCACCAATATCAGGGGGGATCGCTTTTGGGGGCGAGTGTACACGGGACACTTAACAGTTTCTCTTTATAAAACCCAAACTCAAACTTTGTCAAACACTATAAGCGATCACCCGTATTAACACGTAGTAGATCCTTGGTTCCTATAAGCAACTGGGCACACTAGTCCACAGTCCTTAGTTTACTATAGGCAACGTCCTGAAACAGTCGGATTTCTCTGACAGTCGTCCCTAGTTACTATGAGCGATCACTAGCCTTTATAGGGTTCCCACCCGTACTTAATAATCCCCAGGGCAGTCTTACTATAGGCAACGTCCTGAACAGTCGGAGTTCTCTGACAGTCGTCCCTAGTTACTATGAGCAATCGCTAGTCGTATAGGGTTCCAATCCGTACTTAACAATCCCCAGGGCAGTCCACGGATGACTTATAAAAGCCTGCTTATCAAGTCTAATAGACCTGACGTTGAATATCACAATGGCGATCGCTCACGAAACCAGGTAACGCCTAATTGCTTAAGGTGAACTGCAGTGTTCGATCTCTTATCACACAAATCACTAGTCCTCAAGTGTTAACACTAGAATTCTTATTCAGAGTAAATTCTGATATCAAATCTGGGGTGTAAATTACTTGGTTCCTATTCTAAGATACAGGACTGTTTTTATAGACTAAATAGATACTTTGGCTTGTGATAATTGAAAGAGACTAAGAGAAAAGGAAGGAAATGGACCGCGTGCTGCCTAGCCTTTGCTGCACCAATTATAATAGTGGAAAGTACTAGTTTGCCTGGGCTACGGCGCTTATTTGAAGATAACATGGTTGTCCATGTGGCAGTGCCTTCTTGGGTAGCGATCACCCGACTTATTTTATCAGATGGCTCGCGGCTAAGGCATGTCGGGACTAGATTACTTAGGGGTATATTTCCTAGGAAACCCTCCCAAGGTTCCCCAGCACAGTTGCTATTGGTTTAGGACCCCTGGAACAGCAGGTGCCCTTATCATGAGGCAAGTTACCTCTAGTATCGTGTGGCGATCGCCGGCTGGGCGATCGCTCACTCACGTTGGCTGCATTGCAAATTACAAGTTGTTATAGTCGGATCTATTAGACCGCCATATGCTGAGTTGTACACAAGATTTCAATTGCCAATACATTCGGTCCGTGGGGCGATCACCCGTGTGGCGCAGTGATGCCTGATCCCCGAGCGGTTGATCGCCTAATTTAGTGAACAGCCTTTGTGAGGCCTGGACACAGTGATCGCTTTTGCTAATTAATAAGGTTTTCATCACTTGGCGATCGCTCGGTAAGACACTGGTGGGTGTTACCCCTTGTAAGAGCCAAGGTCATTTCTTAAGGGTTTCTTCTTTGCATGGGACTAATAGTATGATCAATGGAGCGGGCGATCGCTTCGGACGCTCGGTTAGGGTTGCTTTGATAGCTGTGTAGGAAACTAAAGGTAGTCTTTGATTCGTAGCACTGATTAATAGGCCACACTACACCTTAGTTAGTTTGTAAGGTCTATTACTCTTGTTGGCCCACTAGGAAGTAAAGCCTCAAAGCCTAATAGTCTGGCGATATCTCCTACCCTTCACTAGTATAATGTACTAGTTTATTACAGATAACAATCGCAAAAATAAGGGCCTCTGTGTCTCACTATGAATTGTAAGCTCAGAATGGTTTACACCCTTTCAGCGGTCACTGCTCATTTCAAGACCCACTACAAGTTCACGCCCTGGGTCGGCATGCCCACGTCCAAGTCGTTTTTAAGAATTGTTGACGCCGGTTCCAAGGTACTCATTATGACCTGGATCATCTCACCGAACGGGAAGAGGTTGCTTTGGCACTCAAAGCCTCTCCCATTTGGTCTTCATCGCACATTCTATGCAGGGATCCCCGCATAGTTCGCACTTCCAAGGCAAGCACCACCGCCACTGCTTTCTTTGACATCTGGGACACTGCATCCGGTGCCCGCTTCGCCAGCTCGTCGACAAACAGTTCATGTTCAGGGGTCGCCCCCCTCTGGATACTTTCTAGTTTGCAGAGCTCCGGTGTCCCCCTCTGCACCCGGTGTTGGAAGTGGGGTCATCCCATCGGCCGCTGCCTTGCGGTCGCAGCCAAATGTCCACGATGCTCTGGTCCTCACAAGTTGGAGGAGCATCGCGCCGTTGCAGGATGCTGCAAAGGCAATCCAAAGGCGGACCCCCTCAGGCACCTACACCTGGTGGAGAGCCCTGCCCTCACACCCCTCGCTGCCCAAATTGCAGAAAGAATCACGGTGCCCATGAGTGCGCTTGCGTGTTCTGGAGTCACAGGTTTGATCAGCTTTGGCATGTCGAGAAATATCGTCAGGTACGAGCGAATTCTTTTGCGCACCGTCAATCCCTAACCAGCAGTCATTAGGATGAGTCAAACCGTCCAGGACCTTCCAGTTAGAATTTTGAGTTTCAACTGCGCAAAGTCCAGCCTAAGCATAGAAACTATACTCGAACATTTTGTATTAGCATACGATATTGTTTTTATCCAAGAACCTCCCTGGAGGTTTGTCCGTACCGCACCGTCCACTTCTCGTAAGTCTGGCGATGATGTTATCGGGCGCCCCATTGCACCCAGCTTGGTTGCCTATGGTACGCAATCCTGAACCCGATACTCGCCCCAAGGGTTATGGCCTATGTGTCTAACTGCTTGAAGGAGTTTCGCCCCCTTGATGCGTCAGCGATCTTATTGATCATTGCGATGTGTTAATCCTCAGCCTGTTTGCAAATGGACAGAGCTATAACCTAATGAATGTCTATTCAGACGAGACCCATACGGCTGCCTCTCCTCCTTAGCGGAGGAGGTGGCCTCCCTTCCGCCCCCTTCATTTACATGGGGGTGATTTCAACATTCATTCCCAGGAATGGGATGGAGGCCATCGTGGCCATCCAGGAGTTGCTACTCAACTCCTCAATACTGCAGCGGAATTAGGCTTGCAACAGGCTCCCTTTGTGAACCCGGGGCCAACCTTCTACCCCCGCATCCAAGGCTTTCGCTCTCACGGTGATTGACTTGGTATTCGTGCAACCAGACCAAACCCTGATGGCTCAGGTCACCCGGGTGCACAACGCCATGGGTGAGTCGGATCATATCCCACTCACCACCACTCTATCGATCTCTGCTGATTCTGGGGCCACGCCCCGCAGAGCTCTCAAAGCCGACAAAGAGGAGCAAATCCGATTTATCAGAGTCATTGAGGGAGAGTTTGCCATGAAAGTGGACGAACACGCTCTTCTCAACACACCCGACCAGATTGACACAGTAGCGCAAGCTATTGCTGATTCGTTCTCTGCAGCATGGGAAACATGCTCCAGAGAGGTCACTATTACGAGGGCGCTCAAAACCGTGGTAGACGGATGAGTGTTCAGTCGTGCTTCAGGCTTACCGAGAACATGGTTCTCCGGAGGACTGGAAGCTCTATCGCAAGGCAGTTAAAAATGCTAAACAGGTGTTCTTTGATTCAAGAATCACAGAAATATCCATTACCAACAAGCGCACTTGGGACCTCATGTCTTGGGTCCAACAGCGCAAGTTACCACCGTGCGAGGCCATTCAATATCAGGGGCAGCCTTGCCACGCCCTTCCTCAGTTGTGGGATGCTCTCCACAACACATACAACTCAGCATCGGACTGCATGTTTGACATTGATATCCTTGATTCCATCCCCGACATGCCCGTTCGGGGATGGGTCCCATTCTCTGCACTTGAGATACGGGAGGCTCTGGCCTCCTGCTCCAACATGTCAGCCCCAGGGCCGGACCACATCAAGTGGTCTCATCTCAAGATGTTGATGTGGGGGCCCACCCATGTCTTCACCATCTTACTTGTGCTCGCCAATGCCTGCCTTAGGGTGGGGCACTGGCCTAAGCACTTCAAGGAGTCCATGTCGGTTATCATTCCGAAACTGAACAAGCCATCCTACTCAGCTCCAAAGGCGTTCAGGCCAATTGTGCTCCTGAATACCGTTGGGAAATTGATTGAGAAAATGCTTTCCAATCGCATTCAGTTTGACGGCGTCGCTTCAGACGTCTTCCACCCAAATCAGATCGGAGGGATCTGCCAACGATCCACTGAAGATGCCGGTCTCATCCTGACGCACATGGTGCGCGCTGGGTGGGCCAAGAGACTCAAGACTAGCGTCATTGCCTTTGATGTCACTCAGTTCTTCCTGTCACTCAACCATGAAGTCCTCATGGCTATTCTCTGGAAGTTAGGGTTTAGCAACAATGTCGTTAAATTCTTCTCCCACTATCTGGTTGGTTGCTCTACGCAGTATGCGTGGGGTGACTTTATTTCCGACCTCCGGCAGGCAGATGTAGGAGTGGGACAGGGCTCCGCCCCTGTCCCCGGTCCTCTCTGCTCTTTATCTTACCCTCATTATGAGGCTCTTCGAACTGGATCCACTCACTCGTGGGTGCTTCCTGCTCTCATATGTCGATGATGGCACTCTTGTGGTGCAATCAAAGTCCCTTCTCGATAACAGTGAAGCCCTTAAACGGGCTTATGGTGTCATATTTGAGCTGTTCAAGAAATTTGGACTCGCACTGGAGCACGACAAGTCTGAAGTATTCCACTTTGACTGCTTGCACTCCAAAGACAATCCCCCTGTCGATCTGGGTTACGCTCCGTATACCGGTGCGACCCCTCTCAAACCCAAGCTGTACTGGCGATACTTGGGCTTTTACTTCGATCGCAAGCTCACCTTTACTGAGCATGTCCGATACTACTCCACCAAGGCTTTGTCTACTGTTAAGGCGATGAAGATGCTTGGTAGTTCCACTCGAGGACTGCGCCCTGTCCAGAAGCGCGTCCTTTATTGGGCGCCCTGCGTACTTCCCATAGTTACGTATGGCTTTCGTCTCTGGTACTTTGCAGCTGCTCGCTGCAAAGGTGCCCTCCATCATCTCTCTACAATGCAGCGTTCGCTGCATTGTGGATACCGGTGCTTTCCACACTTCCCCGACTGGTGGAGTGGAGGCCCTGCGGGCCTCCCCCCTATCAACCTACTTCTTCGCTGTCTATCTGAGCGAGCCGACTATCGGTTTGCCACACTGACCCCGACCCACCCAGTGAGGGCTTTCCTCTCTCGCTTCAATTGCGGCACTATCGCGCCGCACCCCTCCTTCGATTCAGACTATGTCTGAACCGGAAATGTTCCGCACTAGTGGGACTCTTTTGAGTCCGACACTAATGTTCTTGCTCTGACGGAGACTCTACTCCCGATGAACCTGCTCTGATGACCGGGTGTTTGACTTATGGACCGCTTTGCAGACCAAGTCCACTTCGATGACTGCAAGATTTCTCAGCGGCGATGCCGACAAGGAATTGAAGCAGCGTACCAAACACCTCGATAAGCTCCGGGACAAGATCTCGGAGAACATCGGGACCTACTATGCAGGGACAGACGCTAGTCTGCCCCTCTCAGGATGGTATCAAGCCATTGCGGCCTCCATCCTGTTTAGCGGCGGAGTCAAGCGCTGGCGCACCAACATGTCGCAGGCAAAGTCACTGCCCCTGACGCTGAACTCTATGCCATCCGTTCTGCAATTGTCAATGCGACTTCACGTGACGACTGCACGGACATTTTCATTGTCACAGACTTCGATGGCATCTGCCCGTCGAGCTGTCGATCCTTCTATCCACTCGGACAGGGCCACTCTGTGGCTGTCTGCAAGGCACTTCAGACTTGGTTCACCCGCAAGGATGGCCAGTCAATCACCTTTGTGTACGTCCCCTCAGCGATTGCAGTGGGATTTGCATTACAAAGCACACGAGTACGCAACTGAACTCAAAGTCGCACTGGGCCCACGCCCAGCTGTTAGTTTTTGTGATTAAACACTTTGTTTCTAATGTTCTACACTTAATATTTGGACTTGTACAAATGGACACTTAGTTAGAATTCGCTCTTTTCGGTGTTTTTGCACACTGTTCTGTTAATAACGTTTTGTAGAGTAAAGTTATTCAAATTTTGATCACTGATCCGGAATCCCCTCGTTGAGACGGTTCCGGTGATATATAATTTGTCACGTAATTATAGGTTTGGTGTTTTGACGCAATATTGTGGACACCTATAGTCACTTCGCCATTTTTAGACACTTAGCCATGTAAAAGACCAGTATTCCTACTATGTCTGAGGAAACAAAGACACTAGAACAAGATTTGGAGTCTACAGAAGCAATTTACTATTTTCACTCATACTTGTCATTGTTGCACATTTGAGATTTGACTCTATTGTTACTCATCAGTATAGCTACTGATTTGTGCATTATTGTCTATTTCTAACAGGTTATAGGCCCCGGGCTTTAAACTTGGCAAAACATTGATTAAGTCTATTGCTGTCTGATACTAGACTAGTTGGATCCTTGAAACAACACTTGACATTTGAACTTGTTGCAAAATGTCTTCAGACAACAACACAGTTGCTAAAGTTAAACCATTGTCAAATTCAAACTATCCTGAATGGGCTGGGGAGATGAAGGCATGGTTAATGCGAAATGGACTATGGAGATTGGTATCTGGCAAAGAAGCAAAGCCAGTTGCTAGTGGGGATAAATTCATCAATGAAGAGGTAGTGGCAAAGTGGGAGATGAAGGCAGAGAGGGCAGCAGGTGAAATCTACCTGCTTGTGGAGAATGATCAAAGGGTGCACTTTAGAGGGCATGATGAAGATCCAATCAAGATGTGGGCATTGCTTGAAGCTGCTCACCTGAACAAGAAGCCAGGAGCACGATTCAATGCGTATGATGACCTGTTCTCTATCAGGAAGCAGGACGACGAATCCCTAGTAACTTTGGGAACCCGAATTGAAAAGGCCATGCAAACTATTCAGAACTTGCGTCCAGCCGACTTTAAGATTGAGACACTTGATGAAGAGCTTCAGTGCATGGCACTCATACGTGCCTTGCCTGATGACTACAGACATCTTGCGGTTTCTCTGTTGTTGATGGAAAAGCTGGACAAGTCAGTCATCATGCAGGGCGTTCGCAGCAAAGAGTTGAATCGTCAACGTCAAACAACAGAGTCGTTGAACCAAGTGAAAGCAGGTGGCAGTGGGGGCAAGAAGCCATGGGAAAAGCGAAAACCTGGGCCAAAGGATCGGTGCAATTACTGCAAAGAATTGGGTCATTGGGTTTTCAACTGTCCAGAGCTGGCAGAAAAGAAAGCAAAGAATGAGAGTGCCAAAAAGGCAGAAGAAGAGAAAGCAGCGGCAGTGACAGAATTTGCTGGAAAGGCAAGTGCTGTTGCTGAACACAAGGTCAATTCTACATCTTCTAACGTATTTCATTGGAACACAGACACAGGGCGCTACTTCTAATATGACACCGCATAGAAACTGGATACGCAATTATACCCCATATAGAGTGCCTATTAGACTAGCGGACCATAGAGTTATATATTCAGAGGGCATTGGTAGTGTTCTGTTCAGACCATTAGTTAGAGGAAAACGATATAGAGATGTAGAATTCACTAGAGTACTTCACGTTCCTGCACTTCGTAATAATCTTCTTGCTGTTTTATATTTGACAAAGTACAAAGGCATTGATGTACATATTTCTCATGACAAAATGGACTTTTCTTCACAAAAGAAACTCTTGTTTACTGCTACCATTGATACAGACAATATTGGATATTTAGATGGCTCTACAGTAAATGTTATGGAAAATGTACATTTGGCTTCGACACTGCCTCTCGACTTGTCTTTATGGCATAAACAGTTAGGACACCACAACTATGATGGGATTAAGTTCATGATAAAGAAAGATCTAGTTGATGGTTTAGTACTGGACTCGAGAGCTTTACCAGATCCTATATGTGAACCATGTCTGGCAGGAAAGATGCATGCAAATCCATTCCCATCATCAGATAATCGTGCTACAGAGGTCTTGGAATTGATCCACACAGATGTGCATGATGTTGGTATCTTGTCACATTCTGGCTATCGTTATTGGGTTTCATTTATTGATGATGCTGAACGCTTTAAAGTGCTTATCCCTATGAAGCACAAAAGCAACACATTCACTTGCTTTAAGACGTTCAAAGCTTATGCTGAGAACTTGACTGGCAAAAGATCAAACGACTTTGGGAGGATAAAGGTGGTGAATACATGTCAAAAGAATTCCAAGAGTACCTGGATGCATGTGGAATTGTGAGAGAGCATACCTGCAGAAACAGACCACAGCAAAATGGGGTTGCTGAACGTGCCAATAGAACATTTGCTGAAAGGATTGTTGCATTGCTTGAAGAGTCTGGTCTGTCCAAGAAATTTTGGGCTGAGTGTTTGGCTGCACTTGTGCATGTCTTGAATCGTTGTCCTACATCTGCTGTTATTGGGAGAACTCCTTATGAAGGTTGGCATCACAAGAAACCTGATATCAGTCATTTACGTGTTTGGGGATGTGTTGCATATGTTCACATTCAAAAGGACAAAAGGAAGAAATTGGGTTCACACATGGAAAAGTGCATCTTTATTGGATATCCAGATGGTTACAAGGGTTGGAAGTTTTACAATCCGGAAACTAAGAAAGTCATTATCTGTGAAAGAGCTGACTTTGATGAACGCTACACATATGGTGGAGAATTGATGACATCCAATCAGCATGATGCAATTGAACCTGAACCAATTCCTATCCCAGAGTCAGAAAATGAACAAGAAGTACTACCACCTGTCTTGCCTGAGGTAGACGAGATTGCACCTCCCACTGGACCTAACCCAGCACCTAAAGTTGACAAAGGGAAACAGAAAGCGATTGAGCCCACAATTGAAGAGGAGGAGAAGGAAGAGATTGAATTGCCAGGACGTACCAAACGTAATGCCAGGATTATTGAAAGTGATCCAGAGGAAGAGCCACGGAAGCGTATAAAGCTTCAACCTCATAAACATGTCAAGCCTGTTGCCGCAGTTCAACGTTCCAAACGTCTTGCAACAGATAATAACAAGTCAGTACCAGAACCTGAACCAGTGCCAGAACCAGAACCAGAACCAGAGGTCAACCCAGAGGGTTTAACGTCAAGGTATCCGAGGCGTAACCGTAGACCTCCTGGTGAATGGTGGGCAGTCAGAACACCTAAATCTCTTGTTCCTGATTCTGACAATGAGGATGACTCTGAGGATGATGATGAAGAAATGGCTAATCCTGTTAGTGTGTCTGCTGATCCACAAACTTATTCAGAAGCCATGAACTCAGAACAGGCAGATCAGTGGCAAGCTGCAATGTTGGAAAAATATAACTGGCACTTGGAAAATGGAACTTGGGAAATTGTGGAACTACCTGAAGGGCAGAAGGCAATTGGGTCTAAATGGGTGTATAAGACAAAATATAACGCAGATGGGTCAATTGAGCGATTTAAAGCATGTGTGGTCGGTAAAGGTTTTAACCAACGACCTGGCCAGGACTACTTTGAAACCTTTGCATCTACTATGCAGCATGCTACTGTGCGCGTTGTGTTGGCTTTGGCTGCTATTGAAGATATGGAACTCCGTTCTGTGGATATATCGTATGCATTCACAAACAGTGACATTGACGTTGAGATCAATATGCAGCAGCCACTAGGATTTTGCAAGGTGGAAAAAGCACAGTCTGTAGGCTTAACAAGTCCATTTATGGGTTAAAGCAGTCATCACGTCTATGGAGTGAAACACTTGGAAAGGTCTTGCTTGAACTTGGGTTTCAGAAGACTTATAGTGATGCATCACTCTATATATATGATAGAGATAATATCAAAATCATTGTGCCCATATTTGTGGATGACATCACTTTGGCTTCAAAGTCTCAGGTGGCTCTTGACAACTTTGTTATTGAACTTGGAAAGCATTTCAAACTAAGGGACCTGGGTGCAACCAATTTTTGTTAGGGGTTGAGATTACAAGAAAAAGGGAAGAGCACAAGCTATATTTGTCACAGCGCCAATATATTGTGAACAAATTGGAGGAGTTTGGAATGGCTAATTGCAAACCCGTTGGTACCCCTATGCTACCAGGATTGAAGTTAATGTCAGAGCAGAGTCCTTTGAGTTCTGAAGAAAAGAGAGATGGATGACATCCCATATATTTCTGCCGTTGGATCTCTTATGTATTTGGCTACCATGACCCGGCCTGACATTGCTTATACAGTCAGTGTGTTGGCAAGATTCAATCACAACCCTGGCATGGAACACTGGAAAGCTGTTAAGCACTTGTTTAGGTACTTGCAGGGCACAAAGGAGATGAGGTTGGAATATGGACTGGACCCCTCACTTGGAGATGAACTGTTTGCCACATATAGTGATGCAGACCATGGAGGGATAAGGATAGTGGAAAGTCAACAGGTGGTTATTTGGTGAAGATTGGGTCAGGAGTGGTTTTATGGAGGAGCAAGCTGCAACCTGTTGTGACAAGGTCAACAACAGAGGCAGAGTTTATAGCTGCTGGAGCAGCTGGCATGGAAATCCGGTGGATTCAAAAGTTGTTGAAGGAGTTGGGGTACACACCATCTGCACCAGCCAAGTTGTATATGGACAATCAGTCATCTATGTCTGTTGCAAAGAATCCTGAACATCATGGAAGGATGAAACACTTGGACTTATGTTTTTACTGGTTGCGAGATCAGGTGGCAATGAAGAGAATGCAACCCTTATATTTGCGGACCGAGGATATGCCAGCCGACTTGTTAACAAAAGCTCTACCCAAGCCACAGATTCAGAAGTTGCGAGAATTAATGGGATTAGTGATGGGGAAGGAAGAATGAGGAGATGTATCATCAGGGGTTGTTTTGGATGTGATTCAACATCTTATGGATTATGGAAGTGTTTTATCATGGGGTTGTGTTAGTTTTTGTGATTAAACACTTTGTTTCTAATGTTCTACACTTAATATTTGGACTTGTACAAATGGACACTTAGTTAGAATTCGCTCTTTTCGGTGTTTTTGCACACTGTTCTGTTAATAACGTTTTGTAGAGTAAAGTTATTCAAATTTTGATCACTGATCCGGAATCCCCTCGTTGAGACGGTTCTGGTGATATATAATTTGTCACGTAATTATAGGTTTGGTGTTTTGACGCAATATTGTGGACACCTATAGTCACGCCCTCGCCATTTTTAGACACTTAGCCATGTAAAAGACCAGTATTCCTACTATGTCTGAGGAAACAAAGACACTAGAACAAGATTTGGAGTCTACAGAAGCAATTTACTATTTTCACTCATACTTGTCATTGTTGCACATTTGAGATTTGACTCTATTGTTACTCATCAGTATAGCTACTGATTTGTGCATTATTGTCTATTTCTAACACCAGCTACATCATTCGATAGCCTGCGCATGCAGCTGCTCTCTCTCGTGGCGCTTCTTGGAATGTTTTATTCCCGGACCCCGAATATCGAGGAAGGAACTTTCTCCAACTCAAAACGGTCGACGGGGCCGTTGCACAGCCCGGAGGCAAAGACAACCCTTGGGTTCACTTCGCAAACATGAGCTCTCCGCAGCTCTACGCACGCATGTGTAGGTGTATTCTGAATCATGTGCCCATCGGGTCTTATTATTCCCGATTCAATCTCAACGATGGTCATACATTGTGCCCGTGTGGGTGTCCTTGGGAAACCCGCACGCATATCCTCACCTGTAAACGGACTTATCGTCCTCCCAGGACATGCGAGCTTAGGCAGCCGACTACGTTGTGCTACCTTCACTCATTTTGGAGATGAACCCTAAAGCATTCGCCTTCCGCTTCGGCTCCCACTGCGGGCGTCGGTTGACAACTGACGTTGGGCATTGTGGGGGAGGTCTTCGTTTGGCGGTCGTGATTGGCATGGGCCAATTATCCGCTTGGCTCGTGGTTGTTTGGATTTGCTGGGTAGTAGGCCGTTTTGGCGGGGCCTGTTCGCCACAGTGCATCGGTGTTCGACTCACTGCTCCCACCCAGGACCTGGACCACGTTACAAATGGCGTCGAGTATGTGGGAACCAGGGAGAGCTGGTACCGCTAGTCTCGGCTGCTGGACTTGGGCGCCCCCTGCCCTTGTTAGTTATCTCCTGCTAGTGCTGCACCCACTTCACCCCAGGCTACCTAAGGCTAGGGTCACTCCTATCCTATATCCCGTGAGGCTGTTCTTTGTAGATAAGTTTCTATTCGTTTCTTCTTCTGCATCGAGGTTGGTGTTATATCCCCACAGTAGCTACCCCGTTATGTGTTCAGCTCGGTCATTTATTGTAGATTTCAGTGTTTCCAACGGACTCCTAGTAGTTTCGGGCGAACAGTTTCTTAGTAGTTACCTGGTCGGGCATTTGTACTTAGCGACTGGACTGCTTTTGTGCACCAGTATACAAATTGATGATTTAAAAAAAAAAAAAAAAAAAGCGGATGCAACACCAGCAGGAGATAACCAACAAGGGTGGGGGCGCCCAAGTCCAGCAGCTGGGACTAGCAGTACCAGCAGCTGGGACTAGCAGTACCAGCAGCTGGGACTAGCAGTACCAGCAGCTGGGACTAGCAGTACCAGCAGCTGGGACTAGCAGTACCAGCAGCTGGGACTAGCAGTACCAGCAGCTGGGACTAGCAGTACCAGCAGCTGGGACTAGCAGTACCAGCTCTCCCTGGTTCCCACATACCGACGCCGTTCGTAACGTGGCCCAGGTCCTGGGTGAAGGTAGTGAGTCGAACACCAAAGCGAGTGGCAAACAAGCCCCGCCGAAACGGCCTACCCCCAGCATAGCCAAACAACCACGAGCCAAGCGGATAATTGGCCCGTGCCAATCAAGACCGCCGGACAAGGACTCCCCCACAATGCCCAACGTCAGTTGTCAACCGACGCCCGCAGTGGGAGCCGAGCGGAAGGCGAAGGCTTTAGGGTTCATCTCCAAAAATGAGTGAAGGTAGCACAACGTAGTCGGCTGCCTAAGCTTGCAAGTCCTTGTTAGAATTGATATTTCAGACTCAGACTGATGGGATCACATGACAGACACCTATGTAGCTGTAGCACACCGCTTGAACTCCTTAGTTACTCACTTTGGACTTCAGGCAAGTAGATAGCTTAGTTCAGTCTCAATACACTCAGTTACTCACTTCGGACTTCAGGCCCTCATTGCCACTCTGTCTGATACAGTGTGACCACGAAACTCGTACCACAGCTGTCTCGCACGTTTCCAAACTCGCCACCTTTAACAGGTTATGGGCCCCGCGCATTGCGCTTTAATCTCAATTTCATCGAAAAGTCTCAACTTTTCATTTCCATACTCTTCGTGTTTTCGCTTGCACTGGCTGCGCCCGTGCTCGTATCGCCACCTCATCACGTCACAACATTCGCACACGTTCCCACACATCTCTGCTCACTACCACCACGTCACAACACTCCTATCTCACACAATCATGTCTTCTTCATCCCTGCCCAATTTTGCAAAACTGAATGCTTCCAACTACCCATCTTGGTGTGGTGAAATGCAAGCTTGGCTTCGTGCCCAGGGCGTTTGCCGCATCGTTTCCGGTCAATCCAACGCCCCTAGGCAGTCCTCACCACCCAAGGACACTGAGGAGGCCGCACTCGACGCTTGGAACACCAAATCGGACAAAGCAGCTGGCTATATCTATCTGGCTGTTGAAGAGAATCAGAAGATTCATTTTGCCTGTATTTCGGACGATCCAGTCGCTATGTGGGCTGCCCTTGCTTCGGTACACCTCCAGAAGCGTCCTGGTGCACGCTTCAATGCCTATGACGACCTATTCTCAATCAGGAAGCAGGAGGACAAATCTCTGCAGTCCCTGATGAACAGAGTGGACACTGCCATTCACAGGATTCAAGATCTTCGGCCTAAAGACTTCACTCTCACCAATCTAGATGATGAGCTGGCAAGCATGACACTCATTAGGGCACTTCCAGACGAGTTCAGTGGCTTTGCTTCGTCTCTATTGCTCATGGACAAGCTTGAAAAGGCTACCATTCAACAGGCCTTTGTCACAGAAGAGTCCCAACGTCGCCATCGTGCTTCTGCCGCTCCCAGCGTCGCCTCTGCGCTTGCAGCATCATCATCTCGCACTCCTGCGCCCCCTGCACTCCTTTGCACATTTTGTGGCATGAACAACCACATGCAAGCTGAATGCAGCCGATATCTCAACTCTCAAGAGAAAGCAAAGGAAAGCGTCCGCACTAGGTACAAGAACAGAGGTCAGAAGGCCAGGAAAGCGCAGGAGACCACTGAGAAGGATCCCAAGCCAGAATTCACTGGAAATGCAAGTGCACTGTCTACATCTGCTTCAAACACCTCCCAAAGCGATGCTAACTTCGATTGGCTCGCAGACACAGGTGCCACTAGTCATATGACACCACATCGCGCATGGATACGCAATTATACGCCCTACATCGTCCCAATCAAGTTAGCAGACAACACCATTGTCTATTCAGCAGGTTTTGGGAGTGTGATGATAAATCCGGTGATACAGGGTCAGGAATCGCGTTCTGTAGAGCTTACACGAGTTTTGCATGTTCCCCTGCTGCGCAACAATCTATTGGCTTGTTTATACCTTACCAAACACAAAGGCATTCGCATGGAAGTGAATGAGACCACCATGTTCTTTAAACACAATGGAACAACGCTCTTCACTGCTACAGTCACCTCGCAAAATTGTGGGATTCTAGATGCATCCACTGAGCCAATTTCCGAATGTGCAAGCGCAGCTTCAACTCTCCCAATGGACATCAATCTTTGGCATCGTCGCTGCACGCACCACAGTCATGCTACAATCAAGCAATTGATACACGGCGATCTCGTGTTCGGTCTTGTTGTTACCTCCAAAGATCAGCCCGATCCGATTTGCGAGGCATGTCTGGCAGGCAAAATGACATCTGCACCATTTCCCAGTTCCAAGGGAATCACTTGAACCACTTGAGCTCATCCATTCTGACCTTCATGGACCTCTCCCTGTTGCCAGTCCAGAGGGATATCGCTATTGGATCACTTTCCTTGATGACTGTACCAAGCTGCATGCTGTACTGTTCTTAAAGCGAAAGAGCGACACTTTTGAGGCTTTCAAGATGTTCAAAGCTTTCAATGCTAAAATCAAGGCTATTCAAGATGACAAGGCTGGGGAATATATGTCAGCTGCTTTTATCAAATTCACTGATCAGTGCGGCATTGTACGACGTCACAGCACCAGGAACAGGCCCCAGCAGAATGGAGTTGCAGAGCGTGCAAATCGCACCATTTCTGACCATGCTACTGCTATGTTGGATGAATCCAATCTACCTGCGTCGTTTTCATCCTTTCTTGTTCTGGTACTGCCACATAGCCACCGTGAGAAAAACCTGCTCATCGTCAACAACGTTCTCAACGAAGATCTACTTGGGTAACCATCCCCAGCATTACCACCATTGGCAGCGTTAGCTTTGGGTGTCCAAAGCTATGCCGCCTAAACAGCAACCCACACGGCCGCCGTCCCCTGTTCGGATTGCGGTCCCCACAACCAGATTATCCGCAGTTCAACCCTTGTCGACTGCATCCCCGGTCCCTACAGCGGGCGCTCCTGCTGTTCGAGATACCTATAGTCAAGGCCCAGTCCCTGCTTCACATGGGGCACGCACGCCCAACCCAGTCGCTCTGCCACATCGTCGAGGCAGAGTTCTCGTCATCGCACTCCCACGGTTACTGCCAGGGACAACACCGCCCAGCCCTCCGACGCTCCGTCGCCTGCGAGGTCTGAGGACGAAGACATGGACAACCCCCTCTTACCTATCACTCAGTTACGGAGATTCCGGTGTGGTAGAAGATAGTCAAAGGATTATTGGGGCACTCAGAATGATCGTGGGGTATGTCAATTCCTCACACATCGATCTTCATTCATCCCCTATGGGGGCATCCCTGGCTCAAGCAGTGGTTGATTTCACCCGCGAGACCTTTAATGGGGACTTGGGTACTACTCCCACTCCGAAAATATCCTCCCAATCCGTGCGGTTGCGGAGTTATTCACTGCAGAAGACGACACTATTCGAAGGCCATTGGCCATCGGTCGAACTCTCCAGACCCTCTCTCCTCCCCCCCCGCTTGGTCTGACCACGGCGGAGCTGGAGACGACGACATCGTTATGACACTGGCTGAGCCCGCACGCTCCTCTCGTAGGAATGCGCCGGCTAGGCCTCCTATCCGAACACAGCAGGATAAAGGGAAAGGTCGGGCTGACAAGCCTGCCTCCACCCCTGCTCCTCTCAACCTCGTCCACCGGCCAAGAAGCCTGTGGTCCCTAATCAGAGGCCCCGGTTCCCCTTCTCCTCACGCCCTGCGCGCCCGGCTCCCTGTTCTTACGCGGACACCGCTCGCAAGGCTGCCTCAATCAAGCAGCCAGCTTGCCGGCTGCTCTCCACTAGGCCTCCTTCCCGCAGGAAGGAAGATCAGAATATACTGCACATGGCCCCTCTAGGCGCCAGTTGCTCGTCGATGTGGGAGATCATGCGAAAGATGCTAATCTCTCCACCCTATTCAAGGACTTGTCTTCGGACGTCCTCTCGCCAAGGCCTTCGTGTGAAGGTCCTTGGTGTTCAACTCGTACGATGGGTACTCCGTACCCACCGACAAAGTCCCCAGTGAAGCGTGACACAGATATCCTCCATGGAGTGATCACTTCTCATTTCAAGGCCCACTACAAGTTTATGCCGTGGGTCGTATACCCCACGTCCAAATCGTTTCTACGAATTGTTGACGTCCCCCGGTTCCAAGGTACTCACTATGACCTGGACCATCTCACCGAACGGGACGAGGTTGCCTCGGCACTCAAAGCCTCTCCCATCTGGTCCCCATCTCACATACTGTGCAACCCCGCATAGTTCGCACTTCCAAGGCAAGCACTACCGCCACTGCTTTCTTTGACAT
>JAJIRX010000163.1:0-24928 GCA_023853785.1 Psilocybe azurescens | reverse complement strand
TTGACCCCCTATTATAGAATTATTTGGGTAAGATTATTCCTCGAAAGATAGAGTAGGAGGGACGTACCGCGCCCCAATTTCGGTGGCATCCCCATCTTCCAACATTTCCAAGTCTGGAAGGAGAGCACAACACTCCACGACCGAATTGTATCGCTCCTCGTCAAATGGGTATCCGAAGATAATGTTCTCTTTTATGGATCTATGTAGCAACCATGGAAGCTGAGCGGCGTAGGAGATGCAGTACATGAAACCATTCTCATCAACACGATTTGGATCCTTAGATAAGATGATTCTCCCCGATAACAAGGTCATTTCCCCAAGTACTGCCATCTGAAACGAGCGAGAGGTGTAAGTTAATAGGTCTGAACATCAGTGGTATGGGTCCTTACGAGAAGAGCGGTCTTTCCAGATGCAGTTGGCCCTGTAACTACAGTCAGCTTCCCGTCTGGGAATTTTATAGATATATCCCTCAATTCAAATTTGCGTTCTTCGAGACTTTCCGAGACAGAGTGGCCTTCTTCGTTGACTAGGATAATCTCTGGATTTTCTGAACTAGGTTGTGTATTCGGCTTAGCCTTGTCCTTTTGTTGGGAATGATTACTTCGTTCCATTGCAATACAGCGTTTTCCAAGCCCAGGCCTTCGTCGTCATCCAAGTTTGGTGGTTGAGAAGTTTTCTTAAAAGTCGATACTTGGTCTGTGACCTCCTCCTCGTCAGATAAACAGATATTCGTTCAAGAGCAACTTGGGCCTGAGAACCATGTGTTAGAAAGTTATGATCTACGAAATATGTAATAATACCCATAGTCACCTGAAGAATCTGGACCAGATAAGTTGGAAGTACTTTGAGAGGGGCTCTGCATAGTGGTTCAGGTTGAATAATGCTATAGACTTTTCAGCCGTACTCGTACCTAACCATACTGAACAAAGCAATAGCCTAGATGAATTACGTTATTGTCGTCAGTGACGGCAGTAGAAGACGTGTAAATGCGGCATACCGTGAATGCAGTGCTTATAGTCAGCTCGTTCCCGCTCATAACGTAGGTGAAGAACGATATGATGGATACCAAGATTGGAGCGCTGGTAGTTAGCAAATGGAAGAGTATCTGGTTGATTCGAACTGGAAAATTATATTATGAATACATGTTGCACTATGACAAAAAGTTCTCACCTTTTCTGATCCACTTCAATTCGAGATCCCGTGCATCCATGGCCCTGTCAATCCATCGCTCTTCCCAAGCGAATAGTTTGATGAATTTGATCTGTAAGCTATATCAGATAATAGCATCGGACAGCACAGAGTCCAAGACGTACAGCTCTAATCATTTCGTTTAGAACCCCCATTCGTTTATCTTGGGCGCTCATGATACCTTTGTTGATCCTGACGTTCCGTCGTGCTAAAAAGTTGTTTAGCGGCCAACCAACGATCAATACCAGGAAACCAGCAAATGCGCTCGGCCCAAGAAGTCTGTAAAACCTATGAGAATCAAGAGGCGCTACACATACAGGAGACGGACTGGTATAGGAATGTGCATGCAATGATTATCTCAAAGGTGCTGCACAAGAAAGAAAGAAAAACATCAGATTGACAGACGACTGATATAGTGTCATGGATCCAGTACCTCCGTACAAGTTGAAGATGATGGTGACCATCCTTGAGATCTGAATCGGAGATGAAATCGGAGATGAAATCGGCTGAAATTGGCTAATAAACAGTAACGCACTCGGTTGGAATCACTGGACATTAAGTTAACAATTTTACCAGTACTGGCACCTGGTTTGGCATCGTCAGAAGTGTCTGACTTTCCCTTGCCGCCACGTTTGCCTGAACATAATCAAAATGATCGCTGTACTCAAATTGTCAACACAGACGTACCCTTGTGGCTTTTTGGTACATTTTTCGGGACATTTTGATCATCGTTTGCCTTTGTTTTATCGATGACAGCAGAAAAATCTTTTCTTTTCAAAGCTTTGGCATAGATGGATGCCATGAGTTCTGATCGTATTCTGGTGGATGCCCGACGTGAGAACCACAGATGCTGGAGATCGGATTGCGTCTGATATGTTTCAGTGTTATGGGCAAATGTCATATCTAATACAGGGGCGAACCTTCACGACAGTGCAAAAGAACGCCAAAAAGCATAGGTGTAAGCTCTCATTTTTCTTTCTGAGGTGATTTCCTCTGCATCAATTTCGTCAAGAATCTTCCTACAGATCGCCAGATGTTTGAATCAGGCATACATATACTAACATGCCGCACATTTAAAGACGTACTTTAAGAAGAACGGTCCGGTGTATTGAAGCATCACACTAACGATAGTGAGGGTAAAATCAATGCTACGGACCATTACGTTAGCAAGCGTTTAGAGACGACTGGAGATATCTTACATGATGTCCAGTGAATTCGCGGCCCATATGCGACGAAACAAAGTAGTTCGGCTATTAAGATGATCTCTTAAGTATGAGAACTGCGTCATAACAGTGCATATACAAACTGAAGAGCATTGAATTTTGCAAAAGGGGGCGAGATTGCATAGTTGGACTCAAAGTCCAAACGTCTTTTTCATGGAGTGTGGCATTCCTCCCTAAAAGTTATCTTAACTCACAGAAGAAAAGAAGTGAGAGGTGCGAGACTCACCGATTTGATCAGAGGATATATCCACGAGAAAGAAACCCACTGCCATAGAGTAGCGTAATCCTCAGTAGTTAGCGAGTGGCCCTAATAGCAGTTAGCGGTGGGAACAACGATGAGTGATCTTCGCTCACAATTTCCTGTGAGTCAACCTTCGAACTAGGGATTTCCGATGGTATGTTGAAAATTATGGTCAATGACAACACAATTGCAAGGAGGTTGGCACTCCTTATAGACAAAGAAAGAGTGGACGGAGGAGGCGACAGTAGAACGGCACGATCGTAGAGAACTCCCCAATGTCGACCAGAGATCCAAAGAAAAAAGCAAATAAAGCACGGCTACATCATAGGGCGGCGAAAACGTTGATCGGGAAAGGGGACGGATGGCAGAATATGCCCATGAAATTGCAAGAGCATAGCAAAGAATACCTGTCCAGTGATCTGTAGTGTCGTAGAGCTGAAAAGATCCACCAGCTACCCAGCAGAGGCTTTCCGCTACACCAATGAACATGAGCACTGCATTGTACCGATGAAGTTGAGATTTTGGGAACTCTTCCGCATTCCCTTCCTCAGCGGCGCGATTTCCTTCGGGTTTGTTGTCCAAAGCTTCCGCTTCACGGAGGGTGAGGAAGTTCTTTAACGGGGATTTCAGGAAGTGTAAAAACTGTCGGATTAGTCGCGGTTTGGGCAGCTTTGAGAGACATAGTATGCAAACGAGT
The DNA here is from genome assembly GCA_023853785.1 of Psilocybe azurescens. Lineage (NCBI taxonomy): Eukaryota > Fungi > Basidiomycota > Agaricomycetes > Agaricales > Agrocybaceae > Psilocybe > Psilocybe azurescens. Next base: position 21,579 of record JAJIRX010000163.1, on the reverse strand, counting down.
CCAAATGGAAGCAATGAGAACCATGATGCGCGTATGCACGCGTCGTTGAACTCCAAAAGCCCCCGATTATTGCAGAGGCCCATGTTTCAAGCTTACTGGACGAGCGCTTGAGTGGGCTGCGGTCTGTAGAGTGTGCAATTTTTTGACATATCACTTTTATGTTGTCGAAAGGCAGTGTCGCACGCACGATCCTTTCTTCATCGAACATCCATCACGTCCAACCTTGCCGGGCATCCGTCACAGCCACCTAACTCTATATGCCAGCAAATGTATTCACTCATGACCAACACCGAACTTATTTATACAACGCGGAACCCATTCTACTACAACCATCATATGTGCCGAAATGACGCCCGCGACGCCCTGGTCAGGAGTCTACGTTGACTGGCCTTAAAGGAGGTTGGTGGGAGTGGAGTGCGGGACTCCATTGACAATGGCGAGAAGATAAGCCTGGGAAATGGATGATAAATTGGTTGCTCGATGCAAAGAATGAGCATACCTTTTCCCACGGTGAGCACACTAGTTGTTGCAATCCAACCCCGTTAACGAACGATAAGGTCCTAAAGCAAACTCACACATGCCTGCGTCCCCTTATCACATCGGCAAGGTCAGATAGGGCCTCTCATCATCGTTTAGTGTGTTCTGCAAAGACCTGCATCTTTTCGCGCAACGTCAACTGTCTTGGTCATGTCGACTATAATGACCATACCGGCCCCCAGGCTGCTGCACGATGACACGCTCGTCGACCAGTAAGTCATGGGATGTAACTACGTACATATCTTTGTTTGATGATCGTCGCTGACACAAACCCTTAGCTCCGTGCGTTCGCATTCAAACTCTGGGTCGCAACCCCGCGCGGTGAAGCTCTACCCATTGTTGATATCAACCTTCACAGTCTCGGGATGTGGAAGATGAGCTATAGTCATGAAACGTGCACATCTGCATTGAAGATCGACTGCCCGAAGGATGTAATATATTCGACCTGTCCCCATTCGAAGTCCAGCGTCAAACATAACAACTCTGAAATGCCGCAGAATGCTGCATAATCGCAGATCCAACATTCGTTATCATCAAATTTCAAGAGTCAAGCTCAATGTGTGAGATTGTAGCATGATAAAGCTCTTCGGCATGGGCCTAGAGTCCCCAATTGCCTCCTTCTCTTTTGACCGTCTCCATCTCTTCAAATATCGCCCACGCACGTAATGCGCCTTCGCTTGAGAGCATGATTCGTAGCCGTTCGTCGATCATTGGAAGCCAATTCATTGACATGCAAGACTTGCGTGAGGCGCAGGTGCGATCTAAATAGTTTCAAGCATTCCAGGATGCTGAACATAGACTTAGATGAGAATGGCCGTTTGCCATGCTCTAACAACCGCTCAGTAAACACGGGCTATGGACCCTCGGAAACGACGTCCTTTCAAGGACGAAAGCTCAGCAGCCTTCAAGTCGCTCTTGTACCCCTGTCCTTGCAGCACACATGACTCTGAAGTTGTATTTGGTCTGATGATTATCTTCAAGGAGCTTACAACACCGTTCCTCGCTCCATCTAGTTCTTATTTCAGACCGAAAAACAAAATATGTATCAAATAGTGGCGTTGAGTTGGCTAGCAATTTCCCTGGTTGATCGTATTAAAATTAGATTTAACCAACCTAAAATTGTTGTGCTTGAGGTCCTCGTGTTTGCCTGTCTGCAGCTCGCCTCATGATTGTCTCGCAATGACTGTGCAAGGATGATCACCTCTCGCTTTCTTCTACACCATCGATCACTGTCGACAACCTAGACCACGAACGACGACTACTTATACGCGAGTACGTCTGTTTAGTGACCATTAATTTTCGACTTTCAACCATTCTCGCGGACCTATTTACCGATGGCCACTCCAAATATGCGGCAGGGATCTCCCGTCGGGACCGCTCTCGTTCTTGCCAACAAGAGCGCCCCTGCAATTGTGGTAAGGTCTTTCCTTGGACTTCTCAATTTACCTCTAACAAATCATCTGCCTGCCAGACGCTCCAGGGCTTGGAGAGACCACTATCCTCGCTGGCCGAGAATGTCCAAAAGGTTATGGGGGCATTCTACGACGTCCACAGGGCTCTTATAGTCCACAAAGGCCTTCCCAAAGGAGGGATCGAGCAGTTCAAAGAGGCTAAACACCTGTTCAGAACTGAATGTGAAAGTCTTCGACAAGTTCTACAGAGTGGATACCGCCATGCTGTAGACTTCGCCTCCTCATGCCAACGTGCCCCCAACGATCGTCATATCTCAGCGAAGAGATGCCAACTTTCGGGAAAGGGCGTTCTCCGAGATCTTCAGGAGGTCAATAGAGTTTACGATAGAGATTTGCAGAACTTCCGTTCCCAGGAACAGGATCTAAAGGACCACCTTACCCAGAAGAACAAGAAAAGCAAGTGGTCTGACGGGTTTCATGTGCTATGTTGCTAATAAGTATGTATCTGAAGGTCAATCTCAGTCTCGGTCATCGACCATAGATGAACATCAGGATCCTAAGGACGCTCGTCCCGAAGTAATGGTCACCACTTTATTTTCGGCGCTAGATGATGTAAAGTCCTCATTACGGGACATTCTCGCGTTTTGGGACAATCACACAACGTTCCTTACTTTAGTGGTGAATCGTCAAAGTAACTTTCCATCACCTGGGGACGAAACAAAGTCGACGGTTGAGATATGGATCAGATATCAAGCTGCCCTCCTACAGGCTAGTAGCTCTATATCGCAATCTGCAGATGCAATGACTGTCGATCCATCTGTCGTCGTGATGAACGGGAAAGCCCGTCGAAGACAGACTTATCCTCAAGGTCGCGTTGACCGCGATGATAAGCCCTCAATGGCGGATCGAAGTTCATATCCAGGTGGAGAGGACAAAAGAGCTGGGGGCAAAGGTCCTCACCCTCTAGCGGCTGGTGGAGAAACCTCTTTGAGCGATTCTTCCATGGCCATTAGTGAGGATGGACGCAGGTAATATTTAACCGTGTCATTTGTAGATCGCACTGTTTCCATATTTATCTATAGTTCCGTGTCGACGACAGCCTTATGATAATTATTCAGTTCTATGTAGCTAGAATGGGGTAGCCTTGGTCTTCTACGACTCCGTTGTGTGATAAATCAACTGGAAAGCCATCGATCTGACAAAAGATAAAAAGCTTATGCTGGATATGAATACTGGAACATCATGAGGAGTCCTCATGCTAACGGTGAGGCCCATGTATTTTAAAGTGGCACATCGGTTGTAAGCCTCTGCCTCACTAAGATCCCTCTTAACTTTCTGCGTTCGAATCCACAAACTTTGCCGCCATGAACTCAGAGCCTGTTGATCCCGCAATCGCTTTTCTCGATTCCACTAAATTCTTCGACACCGTCGCCCTGGCACGGAGTACGGAGAAAGCTTTGGAAATAATAATGCCTTGGTGCGAAATGCGGAATGCGTAAGCTCGATGGCAAAGTCTGGCAGTCTTTACATTTTTCAAGTCGCTTTCTTTTAGATCAGAGCTTGGTATCGCGAAAGATGTGCAGGGACAAGCTCTCATCTATGCCAAAGCCATCAATTCCAGTGTCGATGCTGCTCATCTGGGATTTACTGTATGCGAAGACGCCTTAGCACTGGTAGAGTGCATTTCACAAACGACGGCGGAAGACAGGAACGAATTCTTGAAGGGTGTTAAGGCGCTTACTCAAAAGGGGTATGACAAGGCAGTAGAAGCCAAAAGGGATTTATACACGTTCGTACAACAGTCGAAGAGGTGAACAACTCCAAAAGAGTGCGCGATGACGAGGTGTCTGACCAATAATTTCTTCCCATTTACTAGCTTCTGAAGAAGATGAAGGCCGGTGACGAAGAATCGAAATTGGAATACAGCGAGGGTTTTTGTAAGTTATTTTACCACCGAAGATTTTTGATGATAGTCATCGCCCATTTGAACAGTCGATGTCATACGCAAACCCTTTTCAGAAGTGCGATCTCAGCTTTCCAAGGGTGTACATGATTTGGAACAGTTCAGCGAGATTCTATCCAAGTTCGCGGCTTGGTGGAATGAAATAGCGATGGAAACAAATACCCAGTTGCAGCGTGAAAACACCATCTCGCAACAATTCAGTAAGCTTCAGTTATTGTCCATCGAGAAAAAGTGGAGGGAGCACAGGAGTCGCTATGCAGCGTATGTCAATGAGGTAAGAACGTGCAGTCGAAACAAATGATCTTCTGGAGATTGAAAAAGTTTTAAGATTGGTATTGTGCAAGACCGATACCCTAGCTTGTTTGACGAGTCTAAATCTCCTGCATTTTCAACCGCCCAATACGCCCCACCTCCAGGGCCGCCTCCAGATTTCGCTAGCATGCGTGAACAAGCCAAGCCAAGCTACCCCAGATCCGAGACAACCGAGACGCATGATTCCGACCATTGGAGATTTATGCCAGGACTCCATAATCGACCAAAACCGGTCAGATCTCCCGATAGTGTCATTATCAGCGAGGAACTATCATCGACATCGTACATATCCGCATCGCTGGCCACGGTACAAGTTTTGGAGCCAAACAAATGCTTGATCATTCTTCAGTTCCAATGCCATCCATCCCCATCTCGCCGATTCAATGCTTTGAGGATCAAGTGGAAAATAAAACCTGTACGAGGCGTCCATCCGTCCAGAATAATCGATGTTGCTCCTAAGTACGCGATCGGTGCAAAGAACGAGGAGAGCCATCATAGAAAATTCAGCTTCACAGTCCCAGCTCAGTTTAATGTGGCGGGATTTAACGCTGGACCAGAGGTCAACGCCGAGTGGCAGATGAGAAAAAAAGCTTGCACACGCCATGATCATTACGGGTTCTGTTCGTGGGCATGGCCAGGATTCAGCTGAGTGGACCATCGAGGAAAATGCAAGCGCTATGACCGGAATACCTCCTCACTTTTGTGTCGCTACAGTTGTCCAGTATGAGGGCATTCTCATGATGGAACTAGATGTTTTGGCTAAACAACGCGGGACAGCGAGCTGGTGGAGTTCGAGGAACCAGGTGAAGGAAGATTTTGTCGTCGATATTGATAAAGCTCGCCGGGAGTTTCAGGAGTACATGCCGTCTCGCGATTGGCGCAAATGGTTCCCACTCATTAGTGGTGAAGTCACAGGAGGCGCTGTGGTTCACCCACAGGAAGCGGTAACCAGAAACTAACTTCCACTTCTTACAGGAATCTTTCCTTTGGAATTCTGTCGTTTGCTATTAGGAGTACTTCATGAGTTGCGTCGCATAGAATATGTTTTGAGCTTCCCGTCAAAAGTTGTGAATATAGCCTATTCAGAGAACGGTTAAAGTTAAAGAAAGCCGAAGAAATTTGGGAGACAAAGATAGGTCAAAGTGAGGCGTTTTGGCTATGTTGCTAAGTAACTCAAACATTGCGATAGGTTCGGAATTAGCCGCAACGGAAAAGCATTTTAATAAATAATTTATTAGCTATCGCCAAGCTAAACTAACCCGACTGCCGGAAACCAATTTCTCCAACCTTTTACCACAGTCCATAGGCTTTGGACGTGAAATGGGTCTCTGTGGGGACTATGGGCCTCTGGACTTTAGTAGTTCGTGCGTACGGGCCTCATGGAGCGCTTTTCTTCCTGCAGCGTTCGTTTTCGCATTGTGTTTGTCCACAATACCTGTACCACAACCAGCTCGACGGATATTGCACATCTTAGGTGCTCCCTTCAAGACCTATCTGACATTACACGAAGCAGAGGCCATCGATATCACTTCTGCTACGGGGGACAAGACATTTGATGGAGATGACACGGAGATTGTGCTGGAAGTGACCAAATTTGTCCCACTCTGGCGCACTGTGGCGTTTGTATTCGTTGGAATCGTTCAGAGCTTTTGCTGGGTCGCTCATGGATCGTACCTCATCTATAATGATGTCACAGATATATGGGCAGGAATGTTTTCGTTTCTTGCAGCGGCGTCCTGGCTATATACCGTTGTTCGACCAATTATTTTCCCGCCAGCAACTGCCCCTACCGACATGTTTACTCTATATTTGATCTTGCTATCAACCGCAGTACTCCAGTTCGGAGGAGCTTTGTTCGATAATCGCGTTCTGGGAGCACCACTACCATCTAATGTTGCCCTGTTTGGTTTACTTGCCAACTTGCTTTCGATTCTTCTCCTATTAGCCATCACTGTGACGATGCCTCTTGCACTTCCGAGCAATCGCGTTGACCCGAAGGAAATTGTGAGTGATTTTTATTACAGTAAGGACATAATCTAATTTATTGAAGGGGTATTCCGTCTCGCCAGAGGACTACACCAATTTATGGGGATGGATCACATTCCATTGGGTTCATCCTCTTGTTGAACGCGTTTGTCCTTTTATTACTCATTAACCATCCAACAACTCACCTGTATCTCAGGGAACAAACACGACTCTCGACGAAAAGGATGTCTGGGACATGAGCCCAACAATGCAATCCAGACCTATCTTTGTCAAGTTCAGCGCGATCGCGTACGTGGCATCCCCTCTTCTCATGCTTCAAGTCAAATCATATTTGTCACTTTCATAGCCGTTCCACTCTGCTTCGCCGCATATGGGCAGCAAATTCGTTGGATCTCATGTCAGTCACCCGGCCGTATGGCCACAATTTTCTCACGTACTTCCGCAGTTTGGATTTCTCCCTGACATTTGTCAGTGTGGTGTTCAATTACGCTGGGCCTTTTTTTCTCAAGTATGTATGAAAGTTAAATGTTTGTCGCGAGTTCTTATAACACGGTCTCCTAGACGAATTCTAGACTTAATTGACTTGGAGGATCCCACGCCAGAAAGTCGTACGAGGGCTTATATCTATGCCTTCCTCGCGTTTTCGTGCTCCATTTTCAAGGTATATCTCCGTCTTGTTCACCTGGAATTCTAACTAATAATACATATCACATTAGGCACAAGCTGATGTTCAACATCTGTGGTTTGGCCGACGAGCCGCCACTCGGATTCGCTCGGAGCTCATGGCGGCAATTTACGACAAGGCACTTAAACGTAAAGATTTTTCGGGAGTTGTCAACAAGGATAAAAGGAGGAAGAGGTTACGGAACCCGTGCCAAATGGCGTAGAGACGAAAGAATCCAAGCGTGCGTTCCACGAGCATGTTCTACATCCTTCGAGAGTCTGATGTTACTCAAAGGCAAAAGCAAGGCGAAGAAGAAAGAAGAAAAAGAAAAAAGGCTGCCAAAGCAGACGACCCAAAAGCCGGGGCCGATGTTGGAAAAATTGTCAATCTTATGGCTGGAGACGCCAATCGGGTACGAATCAAATCTTTCGATAACAAACATGTTCTAATATTCACAGTAGATTTCCCAAACTACCTCTGCTTTATACTTCATATATGGAGGTATGTGCCATCCAACAAGCCTTTCCGTTCTGTTTTCAAGCCTTCTCTTTTAGCTCCCTTTGAGATTATTATAGCCGGTATATTTCTATATCAGTTAGTATATTTATCTTCTAGGATCGTAATACGTTGCTGATGTATAATTCCAGGTTACTCGGTCTAAGCGCCTTCGCTGGTTTCGTTGTCTTGCTTATCGGATGGCCTCTCAATAGCTTCATTGCCCGCCGAAGTATCAGAATTCAGAAAGGTGTACTTGCTGCACGGGATAAGCGCATGGGCGTTCTCAATGAACTGATTGGCGCAGTAGGCTTCTTCTGTTTATTGATCGAAACACGCACCGATAATTTATGAACAGGTCAAATTCATCAAATTCTTCGCATGGGAGGAACGCTGGATTGGCAAGGCATTGGATGCCCGAGGATTTGAAATGAAGTGGATGATTAAAGGTGAAGTTACACGAAGACGGTCTTTAGCCGTTGGTCATGCTGATCAGAAACTCTCAGCTCGTATTAATTCGATTTTGTTCGGACTTCTCTGGACCACTGCACCCATCCTGGTTTCGATCATATCATTTCTGGCATATGTTCTGCAAGGCAATGAACTGACTATCAGTACTGCATTTACGGTCAGTTGCTGTTATTTTAGTCTATGCTAGTCACTGATTGTACATACCTCATAGGCAATAGCGTTGTTCAACATGGTCAGGTAAGATAAATCGACTTTAAGTGTCGTATGCGACTCACGCATATCAGGGCTCCTTTGAATGTTATTCCGACATGGATTGTCCAAATCCTGCAGGTTGGTGGAATACTGTTATATTGCGTCAACTCTCCTGATATTTTCGACCTTAACAGACCGGTGTTGCATTGAATAGGATAGCTGTTTATCTCGACGAAGACGAAGTCACTGATCAAGTTTCTTCACTTAAAAGGATTATTCCGAGCCACTGCTGCCAGGCGCAGACGATGAGGGCCTAGGTCTCGAAAACGCATCTTTCAAATGGAATGAAATTACAGAAGCGGTAGATAAAGATAAGGGCAAGAGCAACGGCACATCAGCATCAGCACCTACTGCTGCGGACGTCAACGCCGATGACGCCAGCACAACGGTCGACGACAATGCCTCTGAAAGAAGCGTTGCCGAGCCGCAAGATCGGGTTTTCGAGCTGCGAGATATATCCGTACTGTTCCCTTCAGGCCAATTGACAGTCGTTACAGGACCGACTGCCTCTGGGAAGACTGCTTTACTCGTAAGCGTCACCTCGTTCTTTTTCTTGAAGATCTTTTTTGACATCGTTATCGCAGCTTGCGGTTCTTGGTGAATTGACCCTTACGAATGGACGCATCATTATGGCAAAAGAGCCTTCGCGCGTCGACGAGAATGGGCTTATGCATTGCATATCATATGCCGCTCAATCGCCTTGGCTGAGACATCAATCGATCAAAGATAATATTCTCTTTGGTTATCCATATGATGAAGCACGATATAATATGGTTGTTGATTGCTGCGCTCTCAGACCAGATTTGAAGATGTTAGAGGATGGCGATGCGACAGAGATCGGAGCAAGGTTTGTTATCTACAACTTTCTATTTCTTTTGTTATAAAGCCTTTACTTATACACGATCAGAGGTGTGAGCTTATCAGGAGGACAGAAAGCCAGAGTCGCTCTCGCCCGGGCAGTTTACGCACGAACTAAATATGTTCTTCTGGATGACCCCCTCAGCGCCGTCGACAGTCATACGTCAAGGTTCCTTTATGAGAAATTACTCCGCGGCCCTCTTTTGGCTAATAGGACTGTTGTAAGTATATCTCATCTCTACAAAGGACACCTAAAGATTCTTATTCCTTGGGTTAGGTACTCGTGACGCATCACGTTGAGCTCGTTCTTCCGGGCGCACACTATCTTGTACGAATGCTGGACGGCCGGATTGATACTCAAGGTACCGTGAAGGAACTTCGGGAGCAAGGTGTCCTAGAAGAAATCAAACTCGATGCCTCTGTTGATGCGCACAAGGAAGAGGCCATTGAAGCGGACGCCGCTGCAATAGAAGAAACCCTTGACGACCCGTCGAAGTCGGCCGAGGCTGCTAAGAAACCCAAGAAACTCATTAAAGACGAGCACAGAGAGACTGGAGGGGTCAAGTGGTCGATCTATAAGAGTTACCTCAAGGCGTCGTGCGTTATATTTGCACTCTTTGTAATGTTCGAAGAGCGTTGATTCATCCTTTCTTAGATCGTACTGGACATGGGCATTCTTAGCCTTGATCATTGTCCTGGTTCAATTTCTGGGTATTTCTGAGAAACTCTGGATCAAGGTTAACATTCCCTATATTTTCAAAAGTGCGTAATGCTAACAAGTTTTCTTAGACTTGGGGTGAAGCCTACAAGACAGGAAATGAGAGTTCCCCAGCCTTCTATGAGTTCCGTTCGTTCGCCACCGTTGAGCACGAACTACCCATGGATGGTTTCGCCATGAACCATCAGCATTTCCATACCTACGAGAGCCTGACTGCTCCAAGAGGCATGTTTGGTGTTCAGTGGCCAAATGCTTCTGAACATCCTCTCTTTACATCGGAATTTATGCTGCCATCGGAATGGCGACTGCGCTAGCAAGTATTATTTCTGTGACGGTTCAGTATACTGGTGCATTGCGAGCCTCTCGCATTCTCTTCAAGTATGTGTATTATAATTATCTATGTGAATGGATTATTGAGGTCAATTTGTCTTTAGACAACTTCTGGTGACCGTCGTTCGAGCGACCTTTCGATTCCACGATACTACTCCACAGGGTAAACCTTTTTGCTGTTGCCTTTTCATATTTTTATATCCTCACTTCTCTAATCAGGTCGCATGCTTAATCGATTTGGAAAGGACGTGGAAACAATCGATTCCTCTCTTGCTGGCTCTCTCCAAGCTGTCAACTCATCTCTCATGGGTTTCTTTGCTGCCATCATCACTGTCGCGTTAGTTCATATCTCTGGGTCTGATTCAACTTTTTCTAATTACTTCTTCCCAACTAGTGTCGTCTTCCCGTACTTCATCATTCCTGCCATCTTCATTGGTTTTGCATATCGCTCGCTGGCCATCGGGTATCTCAACACTGGACGAGATCTCCGAAGAATGGAATCCAACTCGAGATCGCCCATTTTCTCAGACTTTGGGGAATTGCTTGAGGGAATTGTCACTGTCAGAGCTTTCTCAGCCGAAAAGCGATTCCTTGATAACCTGCACAAGAAGATTGATATCACCACCAAGGTAAGCGACCTTCTCTAAGTTTTATATGACCTGCTTGCTGAAACATGTCTAAAGATGTGGTATACATTCTGGATGACCAATCGATGGCTTTTACTCAATTTTGACGCTCTGGGTGCTCTTTCGGTCTTGGTCACTACCCTATTCTCTATCGCTACGCTTGCAAATGGTGCTGGTCTTGCCGGTCTCTGTATCACGAGCGCGATGGCTTTCACTTCTTCAGGTTTGTCTCATGTACTTTTAGTCCCTGTTTTAATAAATCTAATTCGTGATCAAATAGTTTACTGGGCTTGCCGATTCTGGACTGGTGAGCTTTTCTCGATAATTCCCTATCCATTGACCACACTTAAATGGGCTTACAGCTCTTGAACTGGATCTCAAGTAAGCTGACAATGTACCAAAACAAAATGAACACTAATTCTTTGAATAGCTCTGTTGAACGTATCGTTGAATAGTATGCTACCACTTATCTTGATCAATATGCATGTACTGACAGCCTGACAAGCCTCGACCTGCCTCAAGAACCACCTGCGGTGATAGAATCCAACCGCGCCCCCGCATACTGGCCTTCAAGCTCTAATAACGACTCGCTCATCGTGGTTGAAGATTTGGAAATCAAATATGCTCCTGATCTACCTGCCGTTCTACATGGCGTTTCTTTCTCTTTGAGGGCTGGAGAAAGAGTCGGCCTTTGGGCCGCACCGGTTCGTTGTTGACTCTTTTTCTTTATAATTATCCCATTCTTATTCTGTGCTCTACAGGAAGCGGAAAATCGACGCTTGCCATGAGTATTCTTAGATTTGTGAGTTTTCGGTATTGCACACCTTGCTGATGTCCTAAATAACCTTTCGATAGGTTGATCCTACAACTGGTCGCATCTTGATTGACGGAATTGACATCTCGACTATTGGAATCCACGACTTGCGATCGCGATTAGTAAGTGATTCGTGTCGCATTCATCGGACTGTCCTAATCCATAGCCTCTATAGACATTCATTCCTCAAGTAAGTTGTAGTATACTGCACCCGTAAAAACTGCTTATCGTGTGTAGGATGCGACACTATTTTCAGGAACGTTACGAGACAATCTTGATCCATTTGGTACGTCCCAGGAAATTTCGAAGATATTAATCGTCTAATGACTTGCCAGGTGATCACACTGATGCCGAATGTCTCGACGTACTGCGTAGGGTACACATGATTACAGACAGCCCACATCTATCGCTGCAATCGTCCAGAGATCAGAGCGCTTCTTCATCTCGAAATCCAACAAGACCTTCAACACCCACTGCTCTCTATCGAGAAAGTACTATTGAAACCATATCGGCAGCGTCGACCAACGTCGACTCCAAGGCATCTGTATCGCTTGACACTAAAGTATCTGCAGGAGGAACAAACTTCTCGCAGGGTCAGAGACAATTGATTGCCATGGCACGTGCTCTGCTTCGTCGAAGCTCCATCATCGTGCTGGATGAAGCAACCAGTAGCATTGATTTTGCTACTGACGCTAAAATCCAAGCCACGATTCGTGAAGAGTTTACCGATTCTCTTCTTCTGACAGGTATTTCTCTCTCCCTTGCAACTCTGTTCCAATTAGTAATTTATCTCTTTAGTTGCGCATCGTCTTCGTACTGTCATTGACTACGACCGTCTGATTGTCTTGGACAAAGGACAGGTGCGAACAACCTCTCCTCTCGATTGATCTATAGGCTAACCGTAATTGTAGATCGTCGAATTTGATACCCCTGGAATCTTATTAACAAGGAAGATGGAATATTCAGGAATATGTGTCTGAAGAGTGGATCTTTTACGGAACTAGAGTTGGCTGCGAAGGCCAAAGCTAGTTCGAATGCTTAATTGTTGACCTTATGTATTGTGTATCTTCATTTGAATGCTTTAGCGTACCTTGGACCCAGAACGAAGTCCTGGTTGTCACTTCTGTCACATACAGCATAGTCACGAGCCATCAACTAAATCGCACTTGCCTGCTCCCACAATCACTTGGCCTGATGGCCATTGCTTTGCATGGCATAACGAGTCCTTTTGTGGGACTGATTTGAACCATCCTTGCTTAATTATACTTATACTTTTAGCATCAAAAATTTATAATTACATATACTGAACAATTCATTATGCACAATACCAAAAATAGAGAAAAAGGAGACATTTTACTATGTTGGGGCCAGATTTTTACCATCCTTCCTCACACTTTATGGCTTCAAAAAATTATAAGCTAGGTAATGAATGACTTGTTATGCACAATGCAAAAACTGGAGAACAAAGAGCCATTTTGTGATGTCAGAGCCTGATTTTGCACTTTTTGGCACATTCATTACAATATTTTGGCCCTTATATTGAACATAAAAATATAAAAATTTGGATTAATATGCATATGAGCTGTCTCTATGAGAGTGCTAAAAATCAGATTTAAAAAAGCTGCGGTTTTGAAGTTATAAATGAAAAGTGTCAATTTACAAACACTGGTGCTGGATGACAAATGCAACGGAATTCAGAATCTACATCACATTATCATAATATCAAAGCAATGGAAGGAGTTGAGCATCGTTTGGTAAAAAATAACTCGGGAGAAGCCAGTTTTACAAAGGCAATAGAATGTGAATCACGTTCACATCACGTTATTGAAAACAAAACAGGAAATACCGAGCAACAAAAATCACATTCACGTCACGTTATTAAAGACAAAACAGGAAATATATTCGCACAAAGATAGATTCTTGATATTGCGCCCTTGCTGGGTCCCTGTGTAAAAGAACGAGTCTTTACTTACATAAAGGACTCGTAACTTATATTAATGGGCCGAGGCTTTGCCCGGTATTACGAGTCCTTTTTATTTTTATACTTGTACACGAAAAAGTAACCGTGGGCTACAAGATGCCAGATATCTCAAAATGTGGTGAAAATGAAAGGATACTTTCTTAGGTGGATATGGACCAATTTCTGGATGCATTTGAATGGCCTCATTAAAAATTTTGGAAATGTCTCCTCTTTCCATTTTTGGTATGTTTTTGAGCAGATGAAAAACCTAGCTTGACAAAGACAACTCTGTTGAAGCTGAAATTTTGTCAGATTATAGAGAACATCTAGTCAAGCATTTCTTCTTAAGAAACATAAGGTCTGAGATTCTCTTCTCTTGTGTAATTGTGATATTATTAAAATTTCTTATCTTTTGTGATTTACTTCTAGAGGTCTGTGACGTTAACATTTTAGAGATATTTCTGCGGATTATTAAATATTAGATATAGTTTCTAAATTAGACCAAGTCTCATATATATATCAATAAAACTGGTTGAAATATCATCAAAGGAAGGCTTTGGCTGTGACAATCCTAGTTGTTTTTTGGCCATGAGTACTGTATTCTTTGAGCATCAGCATTGGCAATTATAGTATTTGTACCAGAACCTATAGAAAAATATATTACATAATTGTTATTTCTTATGTTATCAATGGTACTAAATTGTTGAATTCATTGCTGTCAGCCTTAGATCCAAACAGAACATCAAACTTACCTAAAAGGGAATAAGTCAAATAATCAGACAAGCAGTTAAACAGCAAACAGTCATAGGTATGTCCAAAGGATGTGATTAGTTTGGTGGGATATATTTTATGAACTATACATCCTAACAAAAGGGAAAAATTAGTAAGTGGGAGTGAGTTAAAAGGAATTAGCAAAAGTGATGTAAGTAATTGATGTGTGTGAGAGAAAGAGTCAAACTCTGAATCACACAGAGAACACAATTCAGAGTGCATGCAAAGCTTATCAGATGGGCTTATGAACTACCATTGTAAATAAAAAGGATTGAATTCTTGAGTAAGTTTAAGTTCTTTTTTTTTCTCCACCAATAACTCTTCATTACAATATGACTTGCTTCAATTTCAAACAGCTCCATACATTTTCATGTGTTCTACTGAGCAAGAGAATTCTCAGACTAAAGATAAGAGTTCTATTACGCAATAATAGGATTCTATTAAACATTGGCTCAGTTTTTGCAGCATTGGCTGCTTCTTTATTGCAATACCTGGAGAATTTTGAAACATTTGGGACTTCAGATTAGTAGAGTTCTCTCAATGTATTCCTACCACACTGACAGGCAGCCAGTGCATCCTCATGCACACCACATTTTCTGTCAACACCACTGCTGTCTCCTTTGTATTTCTGGCTCCATCACTATAGCAGCCATCGACTTAGAAAAGAAACAGACTGGTTATTGATTGTATTTGTTCTTGGCAAATGGTATCATTAATAGCAATATAACACATTAAAGTTACAGGTCACAGCAATAGGACTATACAGATCTCAAAATATGCTGGAACACTGACAAACATTCTTGTTAGGCACAACCAAACATTACAGAAAAAGCAGTTTACCTGCCAAAATGCCTATTCAATTATTGGAGCAAACAATATATCAAAGTCCAAAGAACAGAAAAAAAAAAGATACAAAACAGACACAAGATATTACAGAACATAAAGAATATAGTCAAATGCTGAGGACATAATATCAAGTTTGAAGATACCAAGTTTCATTGTTCAAGGTAAGGAAGAGGTTTTTTTAAAAAAAAAAAAGGTGTCATATAATATAGCAACATACACATGACAGAATCATAAGCAATACAAATATCAAGACAACAACCACAGTCCACGGACCCCAGCTATGACTTGATAGAGGCCAAGGCTATATTGGAGCAGGTGCACACAGATGCACAGCACAATGTGAAAGAATTAACTGCAATGACAGAATTCAATGTAAGTTTGTGCTATTATATTAACAAAACATTATCCACTAGCTGAAGACATTGTTGACAGGATGACAAATACCACATAGTGTTTATTGAGCAACTGCATTCATGGCATGTAACAAGAAAAGCCAAAGATGATATGATGGAAGAGGAGACATTCCATATGCATGGTATTATGTGCTGCAGTGATCTGCCTCCTGTACACATTACATGAGTGATGATGAATGCAAAGGAAAACACAGATACTGACCAGAGAAACAATGCAGGTCATATAATACAAACACCCTAAAATATAGAGCAAGATATCTTTGACAAGCAGTAAGAATAACTGGACTAAGCATGCCATTGTTCAATAACAACATGATCAATGTCAAGAAGTTACACTCAATGATAGTCACTTACCTAGAAGGAGAGAACATCAGAGTCAACCCATGGTAAGCAGAGCTGTACAAAAGATATAAAGCAATAGACATCAGTGCTTGCTACTTCACAGAACAATGATTTGCATCGACAGAACCTGGGATGACATTTGCAATAGAAGTCAATCTGTGTGGTGTTCTCACTCGACTCCATAGTACTGACTTTATATACAGCATGGATAACAAGGTGGACTATCTACAAGAATATGCCAATGAACAAGAAAGAACAAGATGAGAACCATATCAAACACTATAAAAAGATATTCACTGCATAAAAGCATGAAACATATCAAACCAGCAGCATTTGAGATTGGAGACATAGTATGGGCCACTATGTTCTTTGTAGCATATAAGAACAAGGACAATGCTGCATCAATAAACATTGTACTGAAGGCATTGATGTTGATAGAAAGAAGGTAGGCAACTTCCATGGCCTCACATTGAAACAAATTGTATTACTATACAATGATATCAGAATAAATCCAATCAGAAACATGAAGCAGACTCACTGAAGACAATGCAGAAGATGATCATCATCAAAAGAAAGAGAGTATTTGATGAAGAGAAGAACATGTACCACAGCATGAAACACATGTTCATCAGCAGCTAAATGGTGCCCACATATGTAGGTGACACATGTCAACTATTACAATTAACATAACATATTGGACATGTAGCACTATAGACTTGAAATGAGACTTACAAATGCTACATTTTTTGTAGACAGTAGCAGTAAAAAATACTATCAATATACACAGAAGCCAGTTATAGATGTAAGGACTATATGAATTTATTGACAGATGACACAAAAGACTAATAACATGTTGCACCAAAAACACTGCTAAACTATAGTCAGGTCAAACAGCTACTTGGCATTACAAAAGTGACCAAGCACCACAGGATTTTTGATTCACAATGGATATCCATGTTAAGGCTATTTTAAAGGCAAGGGGTGGTCATATACCTTTCTAAATTTGCTGAAGCACTCATGTATATATATTCTTTATTATCTATAATTTTTGGGGTTCTATGTTTCCTTGTTCACTCAAAATTGTGAATGTACAAACATGTCAATGAAGAGATTTCATGTGTATATCATGCAGTGCTTGGTCACTTTTTGTAATGCTGAGTAAGGATATACACCGGACTGCATATCAACACCAACAAGAGTATAATACAGTAGAAAGACATGCAGAAAAATGAGCAGACATACCCCAAGGGCAATGGGGAGACAACAATGATGGGGGAAGGAAAGAGAAGAAAAGAAACAGATTTCCCACATGTGTCTCTATAGCCCTGTGCCGCAAAAAATTGGAATCAACTGAGCGACTACAACCATCACATGCAATACAAACCATAAAAGAAAATGTTTGAGCCTAAGGCTATAGCCTCGTGCCACCAATAGAAGCAGAAATAACTGAGCGGCCAAATATGACTGGATTTAAATATGAATATCACATGAAAACATTAACTAAAGAGGAAACACTTTTGGGCCTTCTATCCCCTTTGATTTCCCAATCAATCAATTTATCAACATCAGCCAATCAGTGATCATAACACATGCCACAAAAAAAAAAATTATTGTTTATTGTTATTGTTATTGTATCGGTCGGTCGGAAGTAAGCAGCTGAAAATGCCATGTTTTTGAGCAACACATGCTTAATGTTACAAGATCACATCACATTAATAAATCATGTTATTGAAGATAGAATTTTGTGACAACAGCTGGGGTCCCTTGGTTAAAAGAACAAGTCTATTACTCTGTAATAGGACTTGTAATTCTCTTTCAACTCCATTCATTCCAACAATTGCTACCATTATGACGAACACAATGGATTCTCCTCGCCTTATGTGGTCCAATATGCTAAACACTCTTGCTGATTCTCATATTGCTACCAGTTGTGAGGCAATCAAGGCTGACCTTACCAGTAAAATTTCCTACAATGACCCCAATGTGTTCAGGCATATTTGTGTTGATGAAGTCAACTCTCAGTTTGTTGTGGAATGCACTATGGCCTTTATCAATCAAAATACAGACAATATTGCCCTTCTGAAGAATCTAGTGGAAATAGCATCCAGGAAGTCATCTGACATGTTGGAATCCGAAGAGAGATACGATGCAACAATTGACACAAACAAGGAGGAGCAAAGTGGAAACCATGGGAATGTAGAAGAGAAAAGGATGTATAATCCCCTAGTGTGCTGCTTTTTCCACATCCTTCTCTTCCTTTTAACCATTTATTTATTGCAGATGCATTTGTTCTCTTACATATCAACATTTGATACCACCCACAGTTCTTGTCAGTTCAAGAAGACAAATAGTATGCTCAAAGCTGATGAGCCCCACACATTTGGGTTCCCCAGTGCCAGTCCAGACTTCACTCTTATTGTCAAAGGGGTAGATGCACCAAAATCGATGAAATAGTGCCATTGTGATGGTTTTGGTGAAGGCAAACCATCAAAAACAAGGTCCTATGCTGTCAACATCGGGCACAATTCCCCAATTGTAATACAATGTGCTGACTATGCACGGCTTTTATGTCTGCCCGCCCTTTTATGCTGTTCTGTGTTGGGGTTTTGGTCTTTGGAACTGAATTTTGTGTTGGGATCTTTGATCGAGATGGGATCACATTCTCCCCAGCTATGACATGTTTGAGAATCCTGAAATCCTGGTTTGTGTTGTGTGCAGCCTGACTTTCAACTTGTTAATCAATTGAGGAATTGGGTTCCAATCCAACAGTTCCTGTGTTGGCAGATCAGGAAACTCAAACCCTCACTGGACAGAAAAATATCCTTCTACCCTTCTGACTGCAGTCAGCAGTGATCCACATAAATGGTGCACTGTTGGACCTCCAATCTGGTCTTCCCTTTGCTGTTAGGCCATGCGACCAACATTTGGCATGTTTGACAATATCTTCTAGATGACAACAACCTCCCATTTTTGGACACAGATGTACTGGTCTTAAAGACGGCTTGGCGCAGCAGTGCAAGGACACCAGAATCTGACATCTACTTATCAATTAGGTCACCTTACCCTATAGGTCTGGCTAAATTTATTTGCGGTGGTGATGTTAGATTTCCTGGAGTTGCTGGATTCCCAATCACTGTGCAGAATTTGAGGAGTGCAGTTCTCCAGCCCATACCTGACAATGGTGATGATCCAACAACACCTGTGCTTCACCGACTCTCTTCTTGGTACTCTTGGGCACCCTATGTGGGAATATCAGTCAGACTATAATTTGCTCACTGGCTTTCATAATGCCCTTCAATGTTGTGCTTTTTTATTGTTTATCATCAGATGCCCTCAGTTCTAACCTCCTTTCAGCACACAGGAACCTTTATGAACAAGGCATCCTTCACTGTGACATTAGTGCTGGGAATGTCCTACTCATCAAGGCCAAAAATGAAAAGGCTCCTATCCATGGCTTCATCAGCAACCTTGAATTTGCTCATATTGAGAGCCCAACCATCCAAAACCCAAAGTGGTTGTGTGCAGTGACATTAGCCCACAAGCCAAATATAATGAATGTGGACACACATATGCCATGACAGAGGCAACAAGACATAAACACACTACATTTGAATCAACAGTTACTCTTAAAAGGGGTGCAGGTATGACAGTAAGTTGTTTTGATACAGAACTGTTTTATCCAGACTAAATGCACATCATAGGGAACTGCCCAGTTTATGGCCTGAGACATCTTGAAGTTGGGTGGAACTGTTGTTCATCAAGTTGCTCATGACATTGAATCTTTTATATGGGTTCTTTCCTATTGCGTCATGTAGAGCATCCAGCTTTGAGCTGGCCACTGAACTGCTCCAAAGGAGGTCCAGGCCCAATGCAAAGAGTTTCAAAAATATTCCATCATGCCTTTGGCCAAACTGATCCTGATGATATTGTGGCTGAGAGGTTGTCTCTGGCTTGTGCTCTTGAATTTTACTTAATGCACAAAGTTGATTGCATAATCAAGCACTTCATGAGCAGTACTCTTATTTCTCTTTCTTAGAAATTGGGATCCTTTTGCACTGTGCCCAGAACCCTATCAAATTGGTTCCTTTGACACACAAAGCACTTTTTGACATAGTTAACAATGTAATTGCATCACTGTGATAGTTTGGACTCTTTATCTGTCAGCAGTTTTTCTGGTAATTAAGTAAATAGCTAGAAATCTGTAGTTTCGGGTCTGATTTGTGCCTCACTTTCATATACAAAATTGGCATTCAATTGCCCATAGACAACTATATTTTGATTAAGACAAGTTCACTGACCAAAGCTGACATTGAGTAATGTTGTCACTTTGCCCTGGTCTAGTGCATAAGACGACCTGCAAGCTCAATCAGCACTCACAGACGATGGCAACTGCACTGGCTGCCCAAAGTCTGGCTATGTGTTCAAAGCCCTCCCCACATTCTGCAGCAAACACCAACCCTCAATCACTGAGTATGGTATTTGAGCTCTAGATCTACATACCTCTTGACCCCACTCAAAGCTTGTGTGAAGTTGTCCTCATCAAAGTTAAATCTGTGCCAAATGCAAAGTGTGCAGAGATGTTGTTCATGGCTCTGTGCACTGAGGTAAGATAGGCGTCACTACTATTCAACACCTGTTTATGTAAGCAAAACTGACCATTTTGCTCTCCCTTCTCTGTTTCCACAACACATATATTCTGCATTCAGAGACCAGGGAAGTGTAGTTAGGATGCATTGGTCACTCTCAGGTTTCATATCTATAAAATACTTTCCTCTTGTCAAGTAGTAGAGCTTACAAATTTTGAATTTTCTTTGAAGTCCCAAATGTCTTCCAAACACATTTCCACTCAATTGCAAGGTTTTCAGATTTCCAACCACTGAAATATTGGCCACTTATATAAGCATCACGTGATGCTCCAGGCAGGGTAGCACACCACAGAGGAGTGCGGCTTTGCCTCGATGTAAGGGTTCAATCTGCTGCAGAGGGCAGTGATAAATTACAATTTATGAGCTATAATATACTTCCATGCCCTGAAAGTCTAACGCAGCTTGATCTTGCATTCAAAACCTTGGATTAAAGGCACAAAAGCGGCCCTCAGTGACCATTGAAGATGTTGAAGATGAAGACGACTTCATTCACAAGCCGGCTTCCATCGATCAAAGGCAAGGTGGTCCAGAAGAACCTTTATCATTGATGAGGATGATTCTCTCACCTTGGTTGGATTTCTTGAGGACTTAGAGGATTAACCTCTTCCTGATTTTACTTCTGATTCCCAATCAGATGACGAACTTGAAGGTGAAGACCAAGAAGAGGACGACACAGAAATTCAAGAAATATCTGCTCTGAAGCAATTTTCATGGGCATTGTCAGAGGCTCAAAGGATTGCAGTGGAGGTTGAAGATGAGAGGCTGAGAGAAAATAACCGACCAAACCAATACCTCAGAAATTCTGCACGGACAAAGCGCAGACAAAGGCAGATTGGAAAGGACTTGGAAAAGAAAGGCTACCTGATCAAGACATGGTTTTCCAAAGCTAAGGCAGCAGATCTCAAAGAAGAGGAGGCCAATACCACCCAGAATTACAATATTGAGGCAGTTGTTCTTGACAAAGCTAATCTGGAAGATAAGTCGGTGCCAGAAAGCATGTCCAACTCAGCGGTGAGATTATCTCAACAATAAATATTGCGTTGCTAAACAATTTGTCAGACAGTTGAAGAGGTTGAGATAATCACTCCTACAACTACCAAGGCAAATCCACCTTTTAATGCCCATGAAAGGGTAGAAGAACTCCAAGAGCTACGAGAGGGACG